>CAXKVI010000002.1:45729045-45888070 GCA_964058755.1 Campiglossa producta
GTACGGGCATTTTTGTGACCCGTAAAATTTTAAATCCGTAAAAGTACGGGCATTTTATGACCCTTAAAATTTTAAATCCGTAAAAGTACGGTCATTTTATGACCCTTAAAATTTTAAAATCCGTAAAAGTACGGGCATTTTCGGACCCTTAAAATTTTAAAATCCGTAAAAGTAGGGGCATTTTATGACCCTTAAAATTTTAAAATCCGTAAAAGTACGGGCATTTTCTGACCCTTAAAAGTCTAGTAAAAGTACGAAAATTTGAAAATCCGTAAAAGTACGGGCATTTTATGACCCTTAAAATTTTAAAATCCGTAAAAGTACGGGCATTTTCGGACCCTTAAAATTTAAAATCCGTAAAAGTACGGGCATTTTCTGACCCTTAAAATTTTTAAATCCGTAAAAGTACGGGCATTTTGTGACCCGTAAAATTTTAAAATCCGTAAAAGTACGGGCATTTTATGACCCTTAAAATTTTAAAATCCGTAAAAGTACGGTCATTTTATGACCCTTAAAATTTTAAAATCCGTAAAAGTACGGGCATTTTCGGACCCTTAAAATTTTGAAATCCGTAAAAGTACGGGCATTTTCTAACCCTTAAAAGTCTAGTAAAAGTACGAAAATTTGAAAATTCGTAAAAGTACGGGCATTTTATGACCCTTAAAATTTTAAAATCCGTAAAAGTACGGGCATTTTCGGACCCATAAAATTTTAAAATCCGTAAAAGTACGGGCATTTTCTGACCCTTAAAATTTAAAAATCCGTAAAAGTACGGGCATTTTGTGACCCGTAAAATTTTAAAATCCGTAAAAGTACGGGCATTTTATGACCCTTAAAATTTTAAAATCCGTAAAAGTACGGTCATTTTATGACCCTTAAAATTTTAAAATCCGTAAAAGTACGGGCATTTTCTGACCCTTAAAATTTTAAAATCCGTAAAAGTACGGGCATTTTCTGACCCTTAAAAGTCTAGTAAAAGTACGAAAATTTGAAAATCCGTAAAAGTACGGGCATTTTCTGACCCTTAAAATTTAAAAATCCGTAAAAGTACGGGCATTTTATGACCCTTAAAATTTTAAAATCCGTAAAAGTACGGGCATTTTCGGACCCTTAAAATTTTAAAATCCGTAAAAGTACGGGCATTTTCGGACCCTTAAAATTTTAAAATCCGTAAAAGTACGGGCATTTTCTAACCCTTAAAAGTCTAGTAAAAGTACGAAAATTTGAAAATCCGTAAAAGTACGGGCATTTTATGACCCTTAAAATTTTAAAATCCGTAAAAGTACGGGCATTTTCGGACCCTTAAAATTTTAAAATCCGTAAAAGTACGGGCATTTTCTGACCCTTAAAATTTAAAAATCCGTAAAAGTACGGGCATTTTGTGACCCGTAAAATTTTAAAATCCGTAAAAGTACGGGCATTTTATGACCATTAAAATTTTAAAATCCGTAAAAGTACGGGCATTTTGTGACCCTTAAAATTTAAAAATCCGTAAAAGTACGGGCATTTTGTGACCCGTAAAATTTTAAAATCCGTAAAAGTACGGGCATTTTCTGACCCTTAAAATTTTAAAATCCGTAAAAGTACGGGCATTTTATGACCCTTAAAATTTTAAAATCCGTAAAAGTACGGGCATTTTCGGACCCTTAAAATTTTAAAATCCGTAAAAGTACGGGCATTTTCTGACCCTTAAAAGTCTAGTAAAAGTACGAAAATTTTAAAATCCGTAAAAGTACGGGCATTTTATGACCCTTAAAATTTTAAAATCCGTAAAAGTACGGGCATTTTTAGACCCGTAAAAGTACGGGAATTTTCCGATCCGTCACGGACCCGTAAAAGTACGGGAATTTTCCAGCCGTAAAAGTACGGGCATTTTCCGACCGTATAAACTACGGTTTTGACCGTAGAAATACGGACCCGTACTTTTACGGGTGCCCGTATTTATACGGACCCGTGACGGTCATGTGCAAATAGCCACAGCCATAAGAAATATATGCTCGTTTTTTTCTTGAGGCATTTCTTGGCAGGTGGGTAGCAAATGTATAAAACATGTGTAGCGAAGTATATACTCATCTTTGCCGTAAACACCTCAAGAAATATATACGAGCATATTTATTTCTTGAGGTAACCCGGCGTTGCCAACCATCGAAAATTGTAGTGTTTTTTCTTATGAGCTGAGTATTGTCTCAAGAAACATTGACGTGTGAAAACAGTTCTTGACCATTTCTTGAGCGTTTTTTTATATGGAGTTTGACATTTCTTGCCAGGTGAGTAGCCCGCTTAAAGCTGCAACTGGGCCAACTTTTATATATTTCAGTGGAGTTCAAAAGAATTTTGACATTTCTCGAGGCAAAGCCAGCAAGGCGAGCGTGCATTGGGCCATCATCTTCACGCTTTCTTTTCTTTTGAACTTTACTGAAATATATGAAAGCTGGCCTAGTGGCGACTTTACCTCGGACTTTGGACTTTGCCAGATAAGTTAAAGATACATGTTTCAACGAAACATGGAAAATAGAAAATTTCAAATTTAAAGCAAAGTTGAAATTTGGCAAACTCTCAAATTTTGCTTGCTTTGACAAGCAGATGTTGATGACTATGTCTTAATTTAAGAATTAAATAATTTTTTCTCTATTAAATTAATAAATTTACCAAAACACTCATAATGTAAAGAAATAAACAAAGCTGATGACCCAATGTACGCTTGCTTTCCTTGCCTTGCTTACCTAGGCTTACCTTGCTTTCCTTTGGAAGCTTCTATGGCCCAATAGAAGCTACAAAAGTTGTCAAAAATACAGGATGAGAAAAACAAGACAACAACAAGACAAACAGCGAAGCGTGTAAAGCGCTGTCAATAAGAGATTTGGGCTATTCGACGCTTTGAAGCGTTTCAAGCAAGCAAAGTAAGGCTGCCACTGGGCCAACTTTCGTACATTTCAGTAGAGTTCAAAAGAATTTTGACATTTCTCAAGGCAAAGCCAGCAAAGCAAGCATGCATTGGGCCATCACCTTAACGAAAACAAATGTATAAAAGAAAAGCGTCAAAGCGTTCATTGTAGCATACCTCTGAAGTTGAGCGAAAAGTTTTGAGGCTGCAAATGTTAGGCGAGGTTAACAAAGCTTTATGTAATTAAAGGTGATGGCCTGCCCCTGTGGGTTAGGGGTTTAGAATATGCCCGAAATGCCTCAAGAAAAAAACGAGCATATATTTCTTGTGCCTGGTCAAGAAATTTTGACGTTTAGGGGTCGTGCATATATGACGTCACGCGATTTTTGGTAGTTTTTGACCCCCCCCCTCCCCCATGTCACACCCAGTCACAAACTCCAGACCCCCCCCCCCCCCCCCCCCTCTCCCCCTCGAATGTCACATCACACCCTTAATATGTAAATATAAATTCAATATTTATTTGACATATAATATTTGCCAATCGAAAGAATGAAAACGTGGCAAATTTGAAAACGTTCACGGACGTTGCACATGCAACATGCAAAAAATAACGTGACATCACGTAAGTGCTACTCCCCCCCTCCCCGCATGTCACATTTCGTCACAAATCGCAGACCCCTCCCCCCCTCAAAGAGCGTGACGTCATATATGCACGACCCCTTACCAAATTTTCCATTTTTTTGCAAATTACTCTTTTAAAAATGTACAAAATATGTTTAGCGAGACATGTACTCACCTTTTCCGTGAATCTGCACGTTTACCCCAAGAAATATATACGAGCTTATTTATTTCTTGAGGTAAACCGGCGTTGCCAACTATCGAAAAGTGCTGTATTTTTTCTTATGAACTGAGTAGCCCGCTTTATAGGGAATATACTATACGTGTTATTAGTGTGCATTTTGCAATCAGCTGTGAGTTGCGCTACTATATAACGTATACAATGCTTCCACTAGAAGAAGAAAATAAGTTGCCAAACTATAGTAGGGATAAACCATGGTTCTGTATTATTGAACCATGGTTGAGGCAAAGGCGAATTCCCATGTATTTTGTTTTTGTAAATTTGTGGGCAGATTGTCAAAATAAATATTCGCCCTGGGCAAAATCCAAATTCGCCTTCGGCTCGTTTGGTGAATTGCATGTGTATCTTCAGTGCTCGTCGAAGGAACACTGATGCTATTGGCAGTAATCTTGGGTACTTTAGACCAAATATTATGTGAATCATTTTTGTTTTCTGCATTTTTCCCGTAAAAATTTAAAATAATCTCATTAGAATAAACGCTTTGGAAAAAAGGAAACATGTCAAGATAAAAAAGTGCTTCGAAGTTGTTTACATAAACAAATTGTGGATTAAGCCCCCGGTCTCTTATAGGAAAGTGTAATTTTTTGGGGTTTCGCGCGGTTTTTCTCGCATAACTTTTGATAGAATTGAGATATTTTATTTCTGTTTTCAGATTCTTAATTAAGACGTAAATGCGCGTCTTTGGGTACTACACTTGATATATTTTATCCGAATTTCGGTGGTACCCTTATACATATACATATGTACACACTAAAATAAAAATTTCCTTTAGTTTCTACTTTCACAGTTGAGATGTGTAGGACCTCCTCTACCATTCTCCCAAAGTAGTTTTTCCCAAAGCGTGGTGCACTCTCAGAAAGTTTCCCCCTGCTGATAACTACTACTTCGTTTCAACGAACACTGCTCAGAAAAAAAAGTGAGCCAAAGTTATTACTGATTTGCTTCAACGAACACAACTAAATTAGAATTCGCCTTGAGTTTGACAATATGCCCATTTTTGTAAATAAAAAAAGAAACCATGGTTCAATTATACAGGTTGAAGCTGGAATTATTGGTGATGTTTCTCGTAACGCTGTAGTCGTATCCAATCAGCTGATTCGACCAACCTTATGGGATTTAATGCAATCGATTATTGGTGCCATATCGTAACGTTAAGGTCGTAACCGGATCGTAGCCAACCAATTGGTTTTTGGTTTTCCGCGGTAACGTAAACAGCTGATTACCTTTTTTGTTCATTTAATTTATTTGTTTTGCATTAATTTTTCGAATTTATTGGTTTTTGCTATTTGGTGAGTTATCATTTTACATTTTTTAAGAAAATATTAATTAAGATTGTGTTCATAGCTGAGTAAAATGGACGATAAAGCTGTTTACGGTTACCGCACCAATAATCGATAAAAATGTATCGCATAGGGTTGCGTTAGGGATACGACTACAGCGTTACGACAAACATCACCAATAATTCCAGCTTCAACCTGTATAATTGAACCATGGTTTCTTCTTCCTTGCCTTGTTAACGCGAATTCGCTTAGGTATTAGCTTCCTTTAGCACCCAACTGCTAATAAATTAGTTAAATTTTTTGTTTCTGCGGTTAGGGCCAAAAAAAACGAAAATTGACCCGGGTCCGATACCAAATTTGGGGCGGAATCCATGGTATTTATGAGCAGAACACCTTTTTGAGTTGGCGGCCTTCGGCCGCGCTTATATAAAATAACCCTGGGCTACGCCATCCCAAGTCCGGACGTGTGACATATCGCCACTGCGCTTATTTTTTCCGACGTTTTTAGGTACAGCCTAATAAAATTACAACAACCACATGAAAACTTTCAACTTTGATTGCAAATATCTCTTCGGCATCCTCCCATCATATGGTTTCTTCTTCTTCCTTGAAAATTGAATCGTAGCTGTCAAATTGCGTATGTTGTTGCTTTAGCTTCGTTTCGTGAAATCTCCAGCAAAGAACTGTCAGCAGAAGAGAGTCTTGTAAAAAGCTGTCAAAAACTCATTTCTGCTAATTTTTCGTCGAACAGGAATCAGTAGAAACTTGCAGACAAAACAGCGGTTACGTTTCTGATTGGCTAACAATTTGAATTTACATTTTTTGTTATTGTTTTGCTATGTCACCGATCAGCTGTTGCTTGCTGGTTTCTGCTGGACGAAAAATCTCCAGCAATAACTTGCAGCGAATTGGCGCTCTCTCTCTCAGTTAAATGTCAAAAAGCTGCTGAATTCGCTGCTAATTTTTTCAAAGAACACTTCCTACCGTCAGAGTACTTTGCAATGTACTCCAATGTTGTTACTCTTTGGAGTACATACTACCAGAGCGATAGTGTCGTGATTTTCGTCGATAAGGCACGAACTTTGATCGACTTTCAAAAAGCTGAAGGTGGTCCGATGAGGTATACAAAGGATTGCTATTGGAGTACTCCAATATCAGAAAATTTGAACACATAATCCAACGATTTTTGCAGGGCAATACAGAAAATGTACTCAGTACAGAAAAAGTACTCAATTGCCAAAAAGTACTTGAAACCAAGCTATATGTTTCCTTTAGGGGTCAACTGCTAATAAATTAGCTAAAATTATGGGAGATAGCTCAAAACACGGGGGTTGGCCTCAGGATTGCGAATCCGGAAGCACTTTTTTAATTTTTTGTTTTAGTGAAAAGTTATGGTCAAAAAACCGCAAAATGACCCGGGTCCGAAACCAAAATTCGGGCGGAATCCATGGTATTTATGTGCAGAACACCTTTCTGAGTAGGCGGTCTTCGGCCGCGCTTATAAAAAATAACCCTGGGCTACGCCATGCCAAGTCCGGACGTGTGACATAACCGTGGCTACCGCCACGGCGCGATTTTTTTTGCACGTTTTTAGGGACAGCCTAATGTAATTACAACAACCATATGAAAACTTCCAACTTTGATTGCAAATATCTCTTCAGAGAAGCAAAATATTAAAAAAGCACTTCCGGATTTGTAATCCTGGGGCCAAACCACGCCTTTTGAGCTATCTCCCATAATTTTAGCTAATTATTAGCAGTTGACCCCTAAAGGCCTGTTTAGGTTAGGTTAGGTTCAAGTGGCTGCCGCAGAGGCACACCTAGGCCAGTATTAAAAGGCCCGTTGTGATACCACCAACACTAGGAAAGTCAGTTCCGGGACCCTGCCATATGGAAAATCCCGGTATTATCGGAATTCTCCACATAGCAGAATCCCGGGACTGACGTTCCTATACTCCTCCTCGAACCATTTAGATGACTTGATGAAGGCCATCGGGTCCTTTATGTCCAGCTCTGTGACCTGGCGTAGGCTAACCAGGAAGGGAACTCCCAAAAGCGCATTCTCGCGCCACGTAAAGCCGGGCAGTTGCAGATGAGGTGCTCCACCGTTTCATCCTCCTCATCGTCGGTAGGGCACACCTAGTCTTTCTGCGTACCTACCAATGAGGCAGTGCCCAGTTAATACTCCTATTAATATGGAGATTTCTCTTCTCCTTAGGGCATAAATTTGTTTTGATCTTTTATGATCCCATTTCGGCCAGGTTTCTTTGGATATCCGGCATCCTGGAGATTGCAGCCATCTTTCGTTGGCTTGGCGGAGTGTGTACTCCTTCAGCATACGCTTGCATGTGGCAAACGGCATACCTAAGCGCTCTTTATCCCGAAGAACCTGCTTGGTCGTGCCCTGCCTCGCAAGTTCGTCTGCCCTACAATTTCCCTCAATGTCCCTATGCCCCGGGACCCATGTGAGGTTCACGCGATTCTGTTGGACCATCTCTTGTAGAGACCGACGACAGCTGAGCGTCAGTTCAGAGTTGAACAAGTAAGAGCCAAGGGATTTGATGGCCGCCTGGCTGTCGCTGAAAATAAAAATGTCCTGTCTGATAGTGTGTTGGCCTATCCAAGCCGCGGCGTCCATGATTGCTGAAACTTCAGCCTGAAAGACACTGCAGTGATCAGGTAGTCTGAAGGAGAGCTCAAGGTTCAGATCCCTTGAATAAACCCCTCCTCCAACTCTGCCGTCTAACTTCGAGCCATCAGTATAAATGGAAGTGCCCATTCTTCCCTGCTGGGAATGTTGATTTTAAAACCGCTATCTCCGACTGTTGTGGTCGCACAACGATCTGTGCTCAGCGGAAGGAAGCTATAGGATCCCAAAATACAGGCGTGTCCAGTAGTGCTTGCGCCCCAGCCGGACGTTTCCCTTAGACGCAGAGCCGATGCTGCTGCTACCCGGTGCCCTTCCGGATCGAGTGGCAAAATGCCAAGAATGGCCTGGAGTGCTTCATTGGGCGTTGTTCTTAACGCACCGCTTATACACATCATGCAAGATCTGTGTACTTTACCTAGCAGATTAAGGTTTGTTGCCTTGCTAAGCGCAGGCCACCATACCACAACTCCATAGAGCATGATTGGTCGAATGATTGCAGTGTAGATCCAGTTGCATATTTTGGGGCTGAGGCCCCATTTATTTCCAATGGCTCTTTTGCACGTTTTTCGACTGTTAAACTGGCAGCTGTAACGTCACCATTGGTATAGTTGGGCAAGAGAAAGGCGTTCAGCTCAGACTTAACCAAAATACTGGCTCTAACCCTGCCCCCCTCGTTGCTCGGATAAGCTTAAAACCCTTAGTCCCCAAACCGCAAATCCTTGAGCTGTTTACCCAGGGTTCTTGGATGAGGACCACATCTACGTCGCCTTTAGAGAGACGACTGATTAAAGCAGCCGAGGCTGCTTTAGATTTGTGCAGGTTTATCTGAATCACCACCAACATGAGAGCGCTCAGACTTCCCTGCCACCGCCGTATCGTCGAGTTCCACCTCGTCTGGAGGCTTATCTTTCAACGACGATTTGTTCAGACCACGATATGACGTGGCAGAGATCCTACTAACTGTGGCAGTATCAACATTGGTGCGCTCAGGACTAGCTGCTATCACTGTGACGTTGAGGTCTTCCCCGTCCAGCCGGCTATCTCCCATCTCCGAGCTGTTCACTGCTCCTTCGCCATTTGACGTGGCAGATACCATACTTTCCGAGTCGGACATCTCCGACTCCTCTTCCGGCACTGCGATGTCTGAGTCCTCCGGTGCAGCCGAAAAAGCAGCGCGCTGTGCATCGCCGCGGTATAAGTGGATCACGATCTGACCCATGCCGTAGTGCACTCGTCCATCTTATTCAAGGTGAAGACCACTTGCCTATCGGGCCCTACCGCATCCTCGGCCAGATTGACACCCAAGTCCTGCGTCGGGAGAGACGGGTTCATAATCCTCAGCATCCTGAGAATTCTCTCAGGTTCAGCAGGGATAGCAGGAATCCACGCTCTTGCCCTTGGCCAAGCCGGGATGTTCTTCCAGCCGACAACCTCGATTCCAGCCTTGTACAGTGCAACAGTTTTTGCATCCTCGCAAGCGAATACCTTCATTCGGCCCTGGTGCCATCCCGCATCAGCGTGGCACCCGGAGACTCATCCATTATGTCGAGAAGGGCATTACCGATAGCGTTCCGGACGTACCGCCACTGGTCCCTAGGGATGACCCAGCTTTCGTTACCTCGGTCACTGACGCCTATGAGGATCCTGTCCTTAGTCACTTCAGCAAACCTGATTTTACCCACTACGGGGGCGTATTGCTGCCGCTTCGGGTGAGGTTTTAAATCCACGTCCGATCTCTGGCGTTTGAAGGGATTTCCATTAACCTCCTTAGGCTCGTAATCGCTTTGGAAGTTCGGTAAGATAGCTTCAGCCATCTCCACCGTCTTTCTAGCATTCGGCGATAGCGTCTCTTGTGAAATACCCTCGTATTTCTTCAGGATCCTTGCGGCCGCTCTTTTGTCCAAGTACGGGGAGCGACTGGGAGATGTCTTTTGGGGAAGATTTCGACCCGTAGTTGCCATCGCGGTCGTTCCCTTATTTGGATCTCTGGGGCCAGGTCGTGAGACCACTGCCACAGACGTTAAAGACTTGGTTTCGGTACCGGCACTTACTGGGGCTTTAGCATCAGCCGTTGTTGGCTTCACCGTGTTTGTACCGGTACTTACTTTGGGGATTGCCCCCTTATTATCCAGAGCTAATCGACCCGTAGTTGCCGCTGTCGATCTCTCGGCTGATAAAGAAATGGAGTTTGTCCTCCGACGTTGCCTTCTCGCTTGCTCCAGCAATTTCCTCCTCTGCTTTGCAGTATACATTGTTGTATCTTTAGTTTTAGGGGTTTTATTACCAGTTTTCATCTTGTTCGTACGACCCCTCGCCGGGCAAGGCCAGTTTAGAGTCAAGGGAAGAGTAAGGGGGCAGAGCCCCATACCGCGGTAAGGCATAGTTACTCTCCGAGGCGGCCCGGTATCAGAGAGGCTCCGTTCGATTACAGCCACGATTTGCCTCCCGGCTGCAAACGTCCAATGGGCACGTGGTCGCATAACACCCTGGATTGGGAGGGGGAAGATCTTAGTCGTCGCACCAGAGAGGCTTGGCTGCTCTCGTGATGTAGTACCGGCGGCGCTATGATCACAAGGGCAGCGTAGCCCTGTGGCTATCGACTTAAGCCCTCGTACCGCGGCAAGGTAACCACCCTTCACGAGGGAAAGGCCTGTTTACATTGTTCAATTTTGGAATCAATTTTCGTCGCATATGCCGTTGATTCCAAATTGAGTTGACTACCCGTTTACATTAATAAATTTTTTTGAAAACTATTTGACGGTCGTTTATGTCATTGAAAAAAATTAAATGAAAATACAAAAAATTCTATTTTTATTTATTGATTTTTTTTTATTCATGGGTTCATAGACAGGTCCTCAACCGTATCCACACAAAGACAGGGAACACCTTTGCCAGCTCCAGTCAGGCGAATGTCGTCCTGCTACAACAAGTACCACCGGTTGCTGCAGAGGGATACGATCGCCCGAGAGACACCGGAGGCACTCTCGTTCAGCTCGGATCTGGGTAATGTAATATGTGAAACTTATCCAGAGTGAATCCCGAAGGGCCAAAATGTTTGCGCTGTATGTGGTTTTTCTCCTCACGACACTAACCATTTATTCACTTGCTCCTCGAATCATACTCTTTTAACACCATTCGCAGGGTTACCAGCCCTGCATGTGGTAGGACCCCCCCACAATACTCTAGATCTCTTCAATTGTTCAATTGAACCTACTCTTCTAACCCCTCTGTCCCTCTGGACCAACCCTGTTGAAACTGCACTTGGACTCCCGTTAGAAGAGCTTGATGAAGATCTTCGGAATGATCATATACTCTAGGCAGGGCAATACATTGTTCACAACAACAACAACACCATTCCCACTCTGGCCTAACGATATTGAAACTGTTTGTTTCCTTGGAATCATATTAAAAGGTGTCAATTTAGGGGCAATGAGCGTTACTTCTAGGTAGGGCAAAATTTCGTTACAACGACAACAATGGAAATAGAGATCTAGTCAGGCAGGTATAAAATTATCAGACATCCTAGCTAGGAAATGCTTTAAGAATCAAATCCAACAAAGTACGGAGCGCTCAAAAGGAACGAAAAGGGACTCCGTTAAAACTCTTGAAGGAATCCTAATTAAAGCGTCTACGGATTTGAAAAGAGAAGTCAGCAGAGTCCTTCCAGGGAGTGTTTCTTGAAGGAACACTTTTTTTCTTTATCTGGTGAACGCACCTTTAAAGAGTCCTAAATAGGTGGGTATACCTTATTAGCGCACCGTGCAGGGAGTCCGAACGGAGCGCCTTGTGGATTCTTCTAGTTGGATGGGATGGTACGCACAGGGTTTGTTGCTCTGGGTGTTGGTAATGGTCAAGAAAAAAAAATGTCGTGCCAAAATTGTTACAATTTTTTTGATGAAAAATTATGTGAAAAATATACTAAAATTTTATTTCCAAAATTTTACCTCAAAATCTGACATTCGTAAACAAATGCAAGGTTGTACAAAAGTTGAATGATGAGTTGAACAAAAGTCGGCTGGCTACCAACTTTGTTGCATGCAATTTTGCAAGACCCGTTGACACTAGTCAATTTTCAGAATCAACATGAAATAGAACGAAAAATCGAGCAATGTAAACGGGACTTAAAGGAAACAAATACCGAAACCAAATGTTTTTCATTAGGAAAAAAGTACTAGTACTAGTTTGGTTTTAGTGGTTTTGTGTTTTTCCGACAGAGTTTATACTAGATGTATATTCGAACGATTTTTCGTCATCCCTTGACAAATTTGGTTTTGTAACAAACGGTTTTCGTTATTTAGAACTGTACATTATGCAAAAGTTTTCACACGTTAATTACCCATTAAGGTTCTTGCTGGGCAATTCTAAATGTGGAACACAGGCAGGGTTGCTATTTTGAGGAATTGTGGATTGTATTGTTCAGCGAATGAGGCCAAATGCGATGGAATTCCAAATTTGGAAAATGAAATTTTTATGGAAAAAAGCGCCAAATTTGCAATTTTTCGCCAAATTTAGTGCTGTGTAAATGTACTATAAGTGACGAGTAAATGGTTATTTTTAAAATCTAGAGCTACCAGTAGAATTTTACACAAAGTACTCGATACTATTAAAAGTACCCGATGCTTGAAATTATCGATACCAAAGTTCAAAAGTACTCGATACTGCCCAACACTAATTTATTCTTCTTTGGTATTTATCCTTTCTACTCCAGTTTTTAATAGTAAATAAAAAATATACCATCTTTTTAAATTAGCGCAGGATATATTAAATATGGTTGACCCAAATCGCAAAATCAATCGCCTCACAGAGAAAGATATCGAATTCTTAGATGAATGCCAAGAGGAGTTCGCTAATCGCTTTACCGAACAAGATGAGGAATTCGCATTGCACTGCTCCAAACCACTGGCCGATCCACCCATTATTGAAAACTGGGGCTTTTCGGGAGCAGGTAACAGTCATCGCGGTAGCGCTCAACGCAATAACTATGGAGGAAATCGATATGCGCGCGGTGGATGGAACAAACGTGGACGCGATCGTGGATATCGTGGCGGCGGAGGAGGTAGTCAATCATATAGAAACAACTACAGACATTTCAACAATAGAATGCCGAATGAAGGACATTCACGCAGAGATAACGAACGCGAAGAGCGTCCACGCGAACCAATGAATATTCGACGAGACTATGGTAATTTTGTACGTGCATCCAAAGAGTAATAAATAACACTAGTTTACAGACAAAAAATACCAAGAATTTTATGCATATGGGTGAATTGGCACTGACATGCCGAGCTGTGAATATATTTTTTAAAATTTTTGTATTAGCAGGTTTTCGAAATATCGGTAATTTTGTGTTTTTTCAGGTATCACTTCATTCAAAAATTCTTTTCGCCAATGTTCCAATGACGTATAATATATAGAGGTGGACCAAACCATCGATTACGATTTTTGGAAAAACTTTGTTTTTGAAAATGTTTTTTTTTTTTTTATGCGAGGTTGTAAAAATCAGGAACCTTTTATTTTAAGCATAATACTACCAAGATCTAGTGAAAACTGTATTTTTAGCGATTTTTTTTTTAACGTTCAACATCTCTACTTTTAATAGAATTGTAACAGGTCGATGCCTGTGTATTGCAGATATTCAAAAAAAAATCATAGTATTAATCATTACTAGGCCAATAGAGTCCAAACCAACCGTTTTTAGAACTTTTGGCTGTATGTTTGTCTACGTTTCTGTCTGTCTGACTGTCTGTATGTTTGTGGTCGTATTACTCGAAACCTGCTGAATGGAATTAAATGAAACTTCGCCATTGTTCGATAACTCGATCGGTTTTAGAGTTATCGTCCAATATACGCATATTGTTTCGACTTTGGCCAGCTTTTACTCAGCGATGGTTTGGTGCACCCCAACATATTATACGTCATTAGAAGCGTAATTTTATTTGCTTTCGAACGAGGTATCGCTTGCGTCCATCGCTTTTGCAACATTGGCGAGAATAATTTTTGAATAAAGTGATACCTGAAAAAACACAAAATTACCGATATCTCAAAAACGTTTTCATACAAAAAATTTTAAAAATATGATTTGTGCTCGGCATATCAGTGCCAATTCACCCATATACATGAATATCTTGGTATTTTTTCAAGTTAATTATTTGTAAACTAGTGTAATTTATTGTGACTGTTTTAGTGTTTTAATAAAGCGATTATGTAGAAATTTGTTTCCAAAAATGTATTATAAGACATCTCCTTTGTAATAAAATTAAGACAAACACTGCATCAATGAAAGCTTAAAGATACACATTTATTGCTTGGGGACGTGATTTACAATTGCATGATGTGACTTTTTACAGTTAAGTGGAGTGGATACAAAAACTTTATAAGGTAAAAATCTATAAGCCAATGGCTTTGAAGTAAGTCATTAAGATTATTATATAAATACTTGGCTGTTTGTCACGCGACGGTGTTACAAAGATATGATTTATACACGCGATTCCTTCAAATCGTCAGGCGCTTCATCATCATCACTGTCAAGTGCTGTTGCTACTGCTGTCGACATACCTGCGCCCATGGCACTCAATAAATTCGTAACTGGACCAGGTCCACCCAATTGTGATTTATAGCTACCGACAATATTTTTTAATGTGTTAACATTAATATTAATCGGTTGAAATGTTTCTATATCATCGAAATCATCATCATTTATGCTTTTGGATGCATTTTTAGCGGTCTTCTTCTTTTCAACAAATGTTTGACCAATAGTGGTATTTGCAAGTTCTTTATCCATTTGATCCATATAATTTTTGATGCGCACATCTATATTTTTGTTTGAATTTGTCATCGCTTCAAAATGTTGTTCCATATTATCATCATCTTCATAATCGCTCATTTCTGAATTTGAATCCCATTTATCTTCGGGTATAAATAAATCCAAGAAGTTGCGTAAATGTGTGCTGTCATCTTCAGTTGGTGCTGCATTATTGGCTTTTCGTTGGGAATTGTTTGATGTGACGTTTGCTTCGAGTATAAGTGAGTTGCGATTGCATGCTTTGCGCATTGAATAATTTTTCTTTAGTTTTGTTTTCATATCTGGGTTTTCAGCATTCTGCGGCTTGCTCGTACCCGGCTCGTCTGCATCTGTGTCTGAGTCAGTATCGTCGCCTCCGTCATCAGCTTCATCGTCAATGCCTTCATATGTCGATTCTTTGTCTAGAAAGTCGGCAATATTTTTTGTAAATTCCTCTGCGTTGATGCCACCATTCGCCTTATAAAGTTTCTTGGGACCATAACGCTCTAGAAGTATGGCATCCAATTGATCGGAACTAATATTTAACCAATCGTCACAATCGCTTGGCTGTAAAAGGGTTTTATGTGAAAAGATTCAAGAGCATATTAAGGGCCGTTTTCTCGAGTAAACTTTAAAATGTATCTGTTCGAAATAGAAAATATGTAGTTAAAAAAAAAAAAATACACACACGGCAGTATAAGTCCATAGCAAGAAGGTAGTAAACGTAATTGCTTTCAACAGCAAGAAGGCAGTAAAATCATTCTACTGCCTAGTGATTTAACTGCCTTGTTGCTGTCGACAGCAATTGCGTTTACTGCCTTCTTGCTATGTTGTTGTTGTTGTTGTAGCGAGGTGTAGCCCTGCCTAAATGTCAGACAGGGTCACCCCGAGTGTATTGCTCTTGGCCGTGTCGATATAAGAAAACGGCCCGGGTCGTTTCGGCACGATGGGCACAGCACAAGTACTGGTACCGTTCTCGTAGAACCGGCAATACAAGAAACTAGCCGTGTAGGCTATGTAGGTCATTTAGCGTTACCCAGGGTGCACCAACTTGGAGGCGACTTTTACACCCCCTATCGACGGCAGTTGTTGTTGTTGTAGCGAGGTGTAGCCCTGCCTAAATGTCAGACAGGGTCACCCGAGTGTATTGCTCTTGGCCGGGTCGATATAAGAAAACGGCCCGGGTCGTTTCGGCACGATGGGTACAGCACAAGTACTGGTACCGTTCTCGTAGAACCAGCAATACAAGAAACTAGCCTTGTAGGCTATGTAGGTCATTTAGCGTTACCCAGGGTGCACCAACTGGGAGGCGACCTACTTTTACACCCCTTTTTTTTATTTGGCGATGTATGCAGTTAGTTGACGTCGCATTTTTCGTGTCATTTTTTTCTAACATACTATGTTGATATAGAAGTATACACTTCAAACAATTTTATTATCGGACTGATCAAATCGCACACTAAATCAAAAATAGTCACAACTCCAAATTTTTCAAATTCTACTTTTTCCCATGAAACAGTTTTTAGAACACATACATAACGACTGCCAAAAATTCTTCTCGACCACTGCCTTCCTTAGCTGGAGAAATTCCGTTGTCTGTTTTAATGTTACTTTCGTTTATGTTACTTGCTTGAACAGTATCAACTAAAGAGTACTATTTATAGTTGTGACAATTTGCTTTTAAGCAACAGTGTAGTTTTATTTTCAGTTAAAGAGTCTTATTTCGACTAGTGACACTTTAGCTGAAAAAATTTGTAATATATATTTTTTTATAGAAAAAGTAAGTATAACCAAGTGTATTATCTTTGATACAAGTAATTACGATAATTGATAATTTAAATCAATGTAAGTATTACAATTTAGGTTAGAGATTTCAAGAATATCATATTAACTAAAGAGGCACAATTTGACTTAATAGCATAAACTCAACGAAAAAATGTCAACTAAAGTCAACAAAACTCTGAATTGGCCCGTATTGTCAAAACTACCCAACAAAACTAAAGAAACTGTTTGTAAATCAGCTTTTTACAGGCTTTAATACCATTTGGAACTTTATTTGATTAAAATATTGCGACCATGTCTGTAAAAAAACAGTTTTTTGCCTCTCCTGACCATTTTAAATTGTTTGAGTTGTGACTCTTTTTGATTTAGTGTGCGAAATGTTTAAGTTAAGATACTTGAAAAAACGGCTCTAAATAAGTAAAAAATAATACCTCTAAATTATTTTCTGCTTCACCTACTAGATCGTTGGTTGTGTCACCATTTTGTAGCAAATTTAAAATTTCCCTACCCACCAATGGGGCTGTGCGAAAACGTTGATTATTTTGTTGAAAATATAGCCATGCTTCATTATGCAGCTTTTTATATTCAACAGAACCTTCTAAATTATCACGAAAATAACCTTTCGATGTAAGGCTTTTAACATAAGCACGCCAGCTAGGATCGTTCTGCTCCTGACTAGCACTTTTAGCTTGCGATGCCAAAATTTCAAAACCGCATGCAATTTTTATACCAATCATTTGTTCTTTATATTCTTCGGTTGTTGTCGACATGGTCAATGTCCAACCAACTTTTCTATCAGGTTTATAGTTGGTGTGCATAAGCATGGCATAAAGACAACGTGTGAAGCGTATATTTGTGCGCACGCATTGTTCAGGTGGAAAATAACGCATGGAACGGCATGCTTTCAGATCAATTGTATCACGTTCACAGAAAGCGCGCACGGCTGGTGCGATCAATGATGGACGCTTCTTGAGCAGTGCTGCGACGCCAATAGGCAAACGTACTATTTGGCGATGTAATGCTGCATTAGTATTCTTACTAAACTCTTTTAACCGATCGTCGATGCAATCCTGAATTTCCTTTGCTACACAATAAAGTGTGGCATTTTCGCGTATTTCTTCCACAGCTATATTAACAGGTAGCAGTTTTGAGGAATTCGTTGTTGTGTTTTGTACTAACTGCATGTGACCATCGGCTATATAAACCTAAATGAGAGTTCTTACTTTAATTAATATTTGTTACGCTTTATCTGTTTTTATAAAACTATACAAACCCTTTGTTCACAACTCTCTGGGTCAGCCCACTCTGGTAGTGCTTCAGCAGCTTCAATCAAAAGAAATTCGCCATCAGCATCTACGACACGTGCAACACAACCAGCTATCTCACGCGTTAGTTCATACAGTAGATACACAATATACCATTCATCCTCAATGTTGTCGCCATAATGTGTAACGCCGTGTAAATGTGGGGGAAGTGGTAGAGCTGCTTGTGTTTATAAATATTAATGATTTGCATTATGCTATTAAATATACACTACTCACCTGCAGGCGCACAATTTCGGCTGTCGTTGTGTTCGTCATTTAGTAGCCTTTCTTGCGCACACTCGGTGCGCATTTGTAAATAAAATTCATCTTTGTGCCAAATATAGCCATAATTTTCAACGTGTTTCTGTACGATTTCCATGCATTGCTTTTCAAATGCAGCTAAGTGCGTTGTGAGCTGCTCCAAATATTTGCTTTCCTCTTGTGCTACCGTTAAATTATCTGGTAATCGTGGGAATAGAAAATATTCTACATAATCGTCATCACGAACGAATTCCAAATTGCATCCAGGCAACTTCGGCATCCTTTCGGTTAAGACTAAATCCTTTCAAATAATTTTATCACTTTTTTCACGTGCAAAATCACATTAAGAAGTTAAGAATAAGTAAATAATTTTGTTCTGCTCAAAATCGCCAAATTTATTTATTTTTTGCTATGAATTCCTTTGTCCTTTGTGAACAAACCATTCACCATTGGTATACAATGCCATTCACAGTGGTAAAATTTCTACGCTAGCTGGAGTTGGTAGCGTATCGATATTACAAGTAGGATTCATCGATAGATGTCTTAAACTGAGATACACTTTTATAGTACATCTACACTGCACCAAATTTGGCGAATTCAAATGAGCCAAAATTTGCCAACTTTTGGAGAAAATTGGAGATTTCACGAGATGGCTAAAATGGCAGAATCGCAAATTTAGCTTAGTAGCTGTCAAAAACAGCTGAGCTACGTTATCTGATTCATTTCGCGTTCATTGCTTAAATATGCCAAAAAATGAAGCACAGATGGAGATTTATAGAGATTTTCTTTCACTGGAATCGCAAAAGTCGCTAAAATTTGGCAAACTGAATTTAGAGATTTTAGGAGATGGAAATTAAGCATTAGCGAAAACTGGCAAGCGGCAAGCGGGCTACTGACCTGCCAAGAAATATCAAACTCCATATAAAAAAACGCTCAAGAAATGGTCAAGAACTGTTTTCACACGTCAATGTTTCTTGAGCCAATACTCAGCTCATAAGAAAAAATACTACAATTTTCCATGGTTGGCAACGCCGGTTTACCTCAAGAAATAAATATGCTCGTATATATTTCTTGAGGTAAACGTACAGATCCACGGCTAAACATATTTTGTACATTTTTATAAGAGTAATTTGCAAAAAATGGAAAATTTGTTAAACGTCAAAATTTCTTGACCAGGCACAAGAAGTATATGAGAGTTTTTTTCTTGGGACATTTCTTGGCAAGTGGGTAGCTCGTTTTAAGTGGTATCTGCCATTTTCGCTAATTTATTTGCTTCATTTCTTTGAAATTAAAAAAAAATGTAACAGGAGCACAGAATATTTGTGTAGGTAGATACACAAAAATTAAATTTTGAAAAATTTTAGTATTTTTGTAGCAATATTTGTATGTATGTAGATAAGAAAAAGTTTGAAATTGTTTTTTCATACTGCAAAACGTTCTATGTCAATATTATTCTTTTGGGTTCAAGTGCGCAATGAACACATCTTTCTCTTATTCTACGTCGCCGTTTGAAAAAAGATAGTGGATTGATTCGTGGAGCAAAAAAAAAAGTAAAAGTGCATTAAAATACACCTAATTTTCGAAATAACTCAAAAATTACAAACCTTACATAGATCGTTTTGATGTATTACCAAAAATACACGTGAACATTAGTGTCAAAAAAAGTTCCACACTTTCTATTGGAATGATTAAGCTTGATAATTTATTTTTTTTGTAGCAAAATTGCTTCTGCAAGATTTGTAACAAATTTTCAAATTTTTATTTGTTTCATGCGCTGCAAAAAAAGCGCCAAATTGGAATTTTCCGCCAGATTTGCCAAATTTGGTGCGGTGTAAACGTACTATAAATTGTTCATAAAGCTAAGGGCTGGTTTTCATTATGTCAAATGGTTTCAATTTTCATCGATTTTATCGAGATTTATTTGGCTTCACCTTCCCTGCAAGAATTCTCCACCAGGACAAAGAGCCACCGAAAGAAAATGCACTACCTTGATGTTTTAAACACCTGTAGGGCAATAATAAAAGGAGTGTCGAGAAGGCTTTTCCTGGTAGAATTAGCCTGTTTTCTTAAAAAAAAACTAGTAGACAGCTGTGCATAGTGCCCAAGTTATCACACGTCAATTACCTATTAAGGTTCTTACTGGGCAATTCTAAATGTGGAACACATACAGGGTTGCTATTTTGAGGAACTGTGGATTGTATTGTTCGGCAGATGAGGTTTGGCTTGCGCCATTTATTGACGCTAGACCGCATAGGCGATTTTGGCCGTTTCGTATCAAAGCACGAAAGGCTTTGTTACATCGCTTTTCATTGGAATTGGGTTTTACGTGGCGGGTCCCAAACCCAGCGCACAACCCGTTTTCGGAGTTTTTGGTAAAGATTTACACATTTATATAGCGAACCGCTTGCTCAAAGACAGACGCCCGCTTACAGCCCCACCTCATGGTGAACATACGCTGCAAAACCAAGAAGCAGCCCATGGTGAAAGCAAAAGCCAGCATTGTAAAGCGGGCTACTCACCTGCCAAGAAATGGCTCAAGAAAGAAACGAGCATATATTTCTTGTGCTTGGTCAAGAAATTTTGACGTTTACCACATTTTCCATTTTTTTGCAAATTACTGTTATAAAAATGTATAAAACATGTATAGGGATATATGCACTCACCTTTGCTGTGAATCTGCACGCTGTCCTCAAGAAATATATACGAGCATATTTATTTCTTGAGGTAAAGCGGCATTGCCAACCATAGAAAATTGTAGTATTTTTTCATATGAGCTGAGTATTGGCTCAGGAAAATCTGACGTGTGAAAACAGTTCTTGACCATTTCTTGAGCGTTTTTTTATATGGAGTTTGACATTTCTTGGTAGGTGAGTAGCCCGCTTAAAGCAGAAAGGTCATATGATAAAGACCTACATTTTGCAAACAGGGGAAAAATAAAAGTCCTCGCGCTGCGGACGTAAACCTACCAGATCTAAATAATGTGCACCTGGACTTGGCGTTTGAAGCCAAATTCCAAGGCATAGTTCTAGTTAAAGCTGGTAAGGTGCAAAAATCTGTGGCGAAAAACGGGGAAAAAGGCAACAAACATAACTCCAAACGAAGCTCCCTAGACCATTTTGGCATTTTACTTCTCGACAGCGTGGACCTTGCGTGATCGTTTTGCGACCACAACAGTCGGCGTTAGCAGCTTAAAGCCCAAAACAAATGTGCAGTAACCCTGTGCAGTGCAAATTTAAACACACTGATTTGTACTAGAGCAGACAGATGTATCCCTGCATGGTATGCAGTAGCTGCACGATGTATTCAAATCAAAATTCTACGCACCTCGCCAGTGTTGCGTATCAAAAAACCCAACAAGCACGAACAAGCCAAAAACAAAATGCCAAAAAAAAACAAATATTTTATTTCCTGATTTCAATTTATTTTGAATTTTTAAATTATAATATTTGTAAAAAATGTAATCTCAAATTCAAGTTAAGTGTTTGAAACATAATTTAACTTGTTTTTGTATGTTATAAGTGAGTTTGGTAAATGTTGTGCAAGTGTCACTGCAGGGAACTGCCAGGTAAGTTTCCGTGCACATGTGTTAACAAATCATTCAAGCAGCAGTGAAAATAGAAGAGCTGCAGGCAAAATCACTGCACATGTATTCCAGGCATTAGAATAAATATCCTCTCCAAGAGATGGCCCAACAGAACCGTCGCGTACACAGAGAAATTGGGGCAACCTGCAGGGCAGACGAACTTGCTGGTCAGGTCACAATCCGCCAAGCCAACGAAAAATGGCTACGGTGGTGGATCTAAGCAAACCTGCCACAAATTGGGTCCCAAGAAATCACCAAAATAGCAAGTTTACTAACGGATACTGCCTTATTGGAAGGCATGCAGAAAGGCTAGGTATGTTTTGCGGACGATTATTTAGGAGTTGTAAAGATGCTGAGGTAAGAAAAAAACAGTGAAGCACCTTATCTGCAACTTTCCAGCACGAGTGGCGCAAGAAAACGTTGTCTGGAGAGTCCCTACGCCAGATTTCGGAGCAAGACATCAAGAGCCTGATGGATGTAGATCAAAAGGTGTATGTTCCTGAAAAGATATAATATTTCAAGATTATAAATAAAAGTAAATTAATAAATGAGCACAAGCAATTCGGTGCCCCTCCCTCTTCCCCGTCACTCCACCTCCTACATGTTTCGAATTGCGGCAATAAAACTTGCGTCAGTTGGGAGCTTTTCCATCTGGTAGATAGGTGGTATTGCATAGGCATCGAGGATATTATTATTTTAATAAAATACCAAAATTTGATTGGCACATTTGTACACATTTAGTAAATCAGCCTTAACTACTTTAGAAACTAACTAATAAATAGGGAATAGTTAGTTTCTAAAGTAGTTAAGGCTGATTTACACGCGTCGATTTTTCTAGCCGATTTTTTTTCAATCCATAGTATACATAATATAGCAATTCGATCGATTCACACCTTGTATTTGAACATAGAAGGCAGTCGAACGACAAATATCGACCAGAAAAATCGACCCCTGTAAATCATCCTTTACAGAAATAAAGGAAATAAATATACATACTTATATAATTTCATATTAAAGCAAGAGAGAGATGGGTATAGGTGCACAGTTGCGCAACAGTCGCATCTACCACAATACCACGTCCGCTATACGTGAAACCTTCACGCAGAAACGTCGCTGAAATGTTTAGGTTATTCCACATTTTGGTAGGTGGAACGTGATGAACATGTATCTAATACGTGCCCATTAGTCGTAGAAAATCACTTTAAAGTCACAAATTAGTCGACAATCCCATTCTTCTACTAATTGTGAATTTCGGGGCCACTTTGGGATCATTTTGCAGTCAGTTTGGGATCGTTTGGAACTTTTTTGGGTGATTTTGGGATAATTTTTGGGTCGACTTGGGATAATTCCGGGGTCGTCATGGGATCATTTTGAAATTATTATGGGATCATTTGGGTGGTATTTCGGGGTCATTTTGGAATAGTTTTGGGGCCGAATTGGGATCATTTTGGGATAATTTTTGAAATATTATGGGATCAATTTGCGGCCATTTTTAAGTAACATTATCGGGGTAACTCGGATCATTTTGGGATAATTTTGGGGTAATTTTCGGACTTTTTCGGGTTCAATTTGGAATAACTTTGCGGTCATTTTGGGATCATTTGGGACTATTTCGGGATAATTTTGGAATTATTTAGGGATCATAGATCTAAATTATTCCAAAAAGACCCCATATACACCCAAAATTATCCCAAAATTACCTTAAAATGATCCCAATATGACGCCAAATAGACCCCAAAATGGTCCAAAAATTACCCCAAACTAACCCAAAGAAGGATTCCAAAATGACCCGAAAATCTTAAATAACCCAAACGTATCCCAAAATAACCCAAAAAAGGATCCCAATATGATCCCAAAATAACCCCAAATCAATCCCAAAATGACCTGAAAATAGTCCCAAAATTACCACAATATGAACCCAAAATGATCCCAAAATCACCCAATATGATCCAAAAATGATACTAAAATAATTCCAAAACAGTCCCAAAATAATCCCGAAAATAGCCCCAAAGTGATCCGTCCCGAAAGTATCCCGAATTATCTCTTCTTTTTTGTAGTTCTTCGTTACAAAACATAGTCTTATTGGTAGAGTGTTATAACTGTGTAGCACACGCATGTATAGAAACTTTTCAATGTTATGCCCAAAATACATGTGCAGAAATTTGGCCTGCAGCGATGCTGGTTTTACAGCTGATTGGACTAACTGTGAACACACGAGCAGGGAAATTTACCTATCAGTTCTATGCAGTGACACTTGATCCACTTTTTTCAAACTCACTTATAATAAGCATAGAATAGATAATATAAAATATTTATTTTTTTGGCATTTTGTTTTTGGCTTATTGGGTTTTTCGACACCCAACACTGGCGAGGTGCGTAGAAATTTGATTTGAACACGTCGTGCAGGGATACATGTGTCTGCTCTAGTACAAATTAGTGTGTTTAAATTTTCACTGCGCAGGATTACACGTTTCCACTTGTAAAGCTGATGACCCAATGTACGCTTGCTTTGCTTGCCTTGCTTACCTAGGCTTACCTTGCTTTCCTTTTAAAGCTTCTATGGACCAATAGAAGCTAAAAAATTTGTTAAAAATACAGGACATTGTGTATCAATACCAAGTGTGAACTCTTCTTTTGACAACACACATTAAAATGTCGGTTTGTTTACATCCTGCACCTATTAAAATGTCGCCAGCACCGAATAACAGAAAAGCAAATGGCGTTGTTTAACATCCTGCATACATCAACATGGCGGTCTCCTATCTTTTACCTAATGGTAGAAAGAGATGGAAAGAAGTGAGACAAAAAAGGAAATTAAAAACAGGTGACTAAACTCTCTTTGAAGTTTTCACGACTATGTCTATGATATCACACTTGTTATTAACCACAATCTCAAACAGGTGTTAAACTCATTTTGGAATTTTGACGTCTATGCAGAAGAGTTTACACTTGGTATTGATACACAATGATACTGGATGAGACAAACAAGACAACAACAAGGCAAATAGTGAATCAGGTAAAGCGCTGTGAACGACGCTTTGAAGCGTTTCAAGCAAACAAAGTAAGGCTGCCACTGGACCAACTTTCATACATTTCAGTAGAGTTCAAAAGAATTTTGACATTTCTCGAGGCAAAGCAAGCGTGCATTGGGCCATCACCTTTATGCTCTTTGTGTGTTAGTGATTCATGGTGTTACTCTGTAAATGACTATGCACATATTGCACCAATCTTTATGGCTCATGACACATTTAGGAAAGAAAAACTTTTATTTTCCGATCGAAATAAAATAAATTGAAAAATAACTCTTTATTTTCTGATCGAAATTAAAAAACTGAAAAATATAACTATTATTTTCCGATCGATATAAAAAAGAAAATCAAGCATTTAAAATCGCATATCGTTACACTAATATAGAAAGGCCCTAACTCATTTTTCATTTTCAATCAAGTTGCTGGTGGATTTTTATTAATAACTTCTGGACGAAGCTTTACTAAAATCTTAGTACTATACTATATCGTAGTTAAATATTACAGGCATTGATATTTGTGTTTTTTTAAATATTTAAAAAAAAAATATTTTAAAATCATAATAAAAAATTAAAATTTTTAGTTAAAAATCGCGCTATTTTTTATTACAAATTTTTGGACTGGGCGGTTTTTATCATATCTTATTTCTCCATTCTCATTTTTACTTGGGATTATGACACGAGCTTTGGCGTCTGACCCGCTCCCAATAGTCATTACCATCGAACCACCGACGGACTTTATTACACCTGAGCATGGTACATACATTCACTTTACCAAGGCGGAAACAACACCTAGAGCAATGCAACCTCTCTGATGGTGTTGGCAAATTATGGACTACGGTCAAAGCCCTATCGCCCTATATCACTTTTGTCGCCGGTAGTGAAGACGCTAGAGTCCATTTTGCTCCCGTATTATACTGCAAATCTGCACCTGGCTAGTCATCAACGTGGCTTCCGTAAGCTTCATAGCACCACCACCGCACTCAATGCCATTACATATAAATAGCGGCCTAAATCAAAACCAACCAAATCACAGGACTGTGTTAGTGGCACTTGACCTGTCAAAAGCTTTTGACACAGTCAATCATGCCACTCTCATACAAGATCTTTTTAAAACACAGATACCTGATGGGTTAAAGAGATGGACCGTTAATTATTTGAATGGATGGCAGGCGTCGGTCAACTTCAGAAACGCAACATCAAAACCTAGACGTATTAGACAGGGGGTGCCACAGGGTGGTGTCCTATCCCCGACACTGTTTAACTTCTATCTATCGAAGATGCCACCACCACCAGAGGACGTCACCGTGTTGTTGTTGTTGTTGTTAACAATGCATTGCCCTGTCTAGAGTGTATTATCATTCCGAAGATCTTCATCAAGCTCTTCTAAGGGGAGTCCAAGGAAACGTGCAGTTTCAACAGGGTTTGTCCAGAGGGACAGAGGGGTTAGAAGAGTAGGTTCAGATGAACAATTGAAGGGATGTAGAGTATCATGGGGGGTCCTACCACATGCAGGGCATGTGTTTAAGATTGTATCATTCAGTCTGGATAAGTAGGAGTTTAACCTCACACTGTATCCAGACCTAAGCTGTGCCAAGGTGACCCTTGTCTCCCTTGGTAAGGTGCGTTCTTCTTCAGCAATATCCGGTGGAGGACTGTTCAGAACGGGATTCACAGGTAGAGATCTGACAAAAGTGTCTACCAACTCGGTGTGGATGTCGGTTAGAGCCCGCTTATGATTCTGCAGATCAAACGCAAAGTAATATGATGCCGGATCTCATCATAATGTTTACGGAGATGTTTCCTTATGTCTCTCCGGGGCGGATCTGTGTCCAAAAGATGACGGTTTGGATGTGCTGGCTTGTGGCAGTTCAGAAGGAATTGCCTGCTCAGCATTTCCGCGTGCTCTTTTACATTGAGCAGTTTTGCCTCCTGATGGAGGTGAGACTCTGGAGACATGAGGAGACATCCCATAGCAGTTCTGATGGCAGTATTTTGACAAACTTGTAACTTCGTTCAGTTGGTGTTATGCACATTAGGCGACCATATGGGTGCAGCATAGTCAAAGACTGGTCGGCCAATGGCCTTATATGTTGTCAGCAACATTTCTTTGTCTTTTCCCCAAGTACTGCCGGCAAGTGACTTGAGGATCTTGTTGCGACCACGTACCTTTGAGACCATTGCAGACGCATGACCAGCAGATGGGAAAGTATTATCCAGTGTCACCCCTAATAACTTTGGGTGGCTGACAGTTGGTAGCTTAGTGCCATCAACGAAAATGTCTAATTCATTTCTCACCTGGTGCGTCCATGTCGTGAAAAGCGTCGCCGTGGATTTAGTCGGAGATATCGTCAGATCTCGCTCAGTGGAAAACCTGGAAAGGTCGCAGAGGTAACCGTTGATTTTCGCAAAGAGTTCATCAGTATAGGGGCCCTTCCCCGTCGCCATTATTGCACAGTCGTCAGCATATGAAACGACGGTGACGCCCTCTGGTGGTGGGGGCATCTTCGATAGATAGAAGTAAAACAGTGTCGGGGATAGGAAACCACCTTGTGGCACCCCCTGTCTAATACGTTGGGGGGGGGGACAGACCCGGCATTTTTTAGGGGCCCGGGAATTTGAATAACTCGGAAAAAATTAACAGCGCCGCATAATTCGATTATTTTTGTACAACACTTGTCCCATATTCGTTCATGCTTGCCCTATAAATCGCAATTTCACCACGCAATATTTGAATATTCTCACCATACAATGACTTCTTATTCCAATAGCAACCATACAATCTATCCGAGTTTCCGACCGTAGTTTGTGTCTACGCTTTTTTTTACTTTGTTTCCGGTAAATATATAAACTAAACAGATAAAATAAGATAAACAAGATAAAAAGTGCACAAACTAGCTTCGTCGTTATTTCGAATCAAATCGCACACTGTTGCCAAATTCTGTAATTAAGTACCAAAGTAGGTGGTTTTTTTTGTCGTTTATTTAATAATCTTTTCACACAGCTCAGCTACTGCGGAACGGAAATTTTTCGAACTAAGCTTATTTAAAACTAGGTTACGAAATAATTTTGAATTTCATACTATCAATACCATAAAGCTGAACTACAAATGTATCCTTAACGAACCAAAAACCCTTATTTGAAAATATGGAGTTTTTTGAAATTCATTAAGAATAAGTCGCTTCGAGTTAAGAATCTTTGCATATGAATGCTAAGAATTTTACTCGCTTGTCAAGTTTGTTTTTGCTCTTGCATTGAAACTTTTTCGTAGCAAGTATGAGACGGCTTTGAATAAAAAGGGCATATAATTTTGTATTTTGACAGAAAAATATGTGACGCTAGAAAGAAGTGTCTCCAATTATTTAACAGTTTTCATTGTGCAGATGTGTTTATAATTTGAAAAAAGTTATTTTATGTTGTAATGCCGATATCGTTGAATTAAAGTTAAAAGCTGATATGTGAAGCATACGAAGTAAAATATATATTTTAAATTGTTATTTTCTTTGTTAACACAATGAACCTGCGTTTTGAACATCTTGGTAATTTTTTGGGTTTTTTTTCAACAGCTTGGTAATCTTCTCTTTTAGGCCTTTGGTAACCGTGTACATAAATTCCGTTATATTTCAGCATCATATTTTTGATAGTTTAGAATTCAAACTTAGATTTCCTTGGAAATTTGATTTTTTAAGGAAAATTTATTGAGTGTGTTTATCAGCTCAGTATGCTGCAAGTGGAGTAATTAGTGTGTTTTTAGTGAGTGAAGACAGAACTTAAGCAGAAAGTGAAAGTGAAATTATTTTTATTTGATTTATTTATAAACCAGGTAAGTGCCCCACCCAGCTTAATTTTCTTTAATTGTGCAAATCTTTATTAAAGCTTACATATGTATATCTAAATACATTCAGAAATTGTCAAATGAAAATTTTATATACCGTGACACATAATTATAGAAATCATTTTTTAGTATCGTTATTCTTTATACTTATTATGACAGAAATAATTTTTTGAAGGATGAAGTAAATATGAGTGGCCAACTACACGGTTAAAAAAATGAGCCTAAATTTTAAGCCCGTCTAAAGTTTAAGCGATTTTTTTAAACTTTTTTTGGAATACTTGAATTTTTTTATTTATTTTTTCGGTTTAAAATTAAAACTTTTCGGTTTAAAAATAAAGCTTATTGCCCACAAAATTTATGTGTGCGATGTAGCTCAGTGGTAGAGCAGACCGGCATGCTGCGGGGAGTCTTGGTTCGAGTCCCAGCCAACGGACAAAATATTATTTTTTCTTTAAAAAATTGTTAAAAAATTACTGGTTTAAAATTTAAACCCTATTCACTTAACGAATTTTCTTGAAAACTGGTCTAGTTTAAATTTGAAACCATATTTGGTTTGGTCATGTATGTAGTACAAAAAAATGTAGTACAAAAAAATTTATTACTTTTAAATAAAAAATGAGTTCACTAAAAAAAAAATACTTCATATAGGGGGCCCGGAAATTTCGATCCCCCCGTCTATCGGGCGGGGAATGTAGTACATAGTACAGGTCTACAAGTAAGTTATCCTTATTTCTCTCTCTTTCTAATACACCCAATTTTGACACTGTAGACAGTGTCAAACTAGCTTAACTAACACAGCAACCCGAGGCCCAGGGTTGAAATTTCCAAGAAGAAATGGAGTGAAATCTCCATACAGGGTTGCTGTGTAGGTATATTTTTAAAGCAATTTAGTATGGAAATGTAGAACAAAATGTATGCCTATTAACTAAACAAATTTTGTGATTTGGATAAAATTTATTGTTTTTTTTTATGAAAAATAATGTCATTTCAATTATATGAACTATAACTATTTGAATATCAATATATTTTGCAGTTTTTATACATTTCAATATTTATTTTGATGATAAATGAAATGATTTCAATATATTTACATATTTTATGAATAAGAATATTTTGAAATACATTGCAGACGTGAAATGCAACCCTGCGCGTAAATATGTACGTACATATGTGTGTGTATACACAAATTTTAGTTCAAACCACAGTATAACCAGTATTTGCACTGAGGTGAAAGTTCTCCATGGAGGTGAATTTTTCAGAGTTGAAATCCATGGTAGGATGGAATTTCGCGGACGCATGGTTGCATTTCAGTAACAAAAAAAACTTTAGAAATATTTCAAGAAAAAAAATGAATTTAATGTATATATTCCATGAATTAATATAATATCATGAATTAACTGCACTACAAGAAGTATAAAAAATGTATATTAAAGGCCATATTGTAAAATTTCGTACAAATGCATATTGATGATCGGCTCTTTATGAACGATGCTATTAAATAGTAGTTTTGCGCAAAAAAGCACCCCTGTTAGTTGAGGACATTGAGGTGAATTTGAAATTTGAATTAGAAATTTTCCAAAACAAAATAAAGAAAATATTTTGCTTGCAGTTTTATATTTATTTATACTATTTATTTAATAGTAATATACGATTATCTGGTAGCTTTAATGTCAAGGTACGGTGTTAATGAACTATGAGTCATCTTATATATAAAAACTAATGTGTTTTTATTTTAGGAGTGTCCAGTCTAAATATTAGCTGGAGAAGTTGAAATACTTATTACTAACCGGATAAGTATTTCCAGTACCTGGCAAATGAGGACTATTGTTATTGTGAACAAAAACCATGAACTACAAGTTGCGATGGAGCATTGCAAGCTGCACGTAATCGTGGCTGCCGCCGGAGGCCTTTTTATTCCATCTATACAATGTCCCAGGGGGTACCATAACAGTCGCCCATACGGCAGTTGCTACCCAAGGCCTTTTTTGTTGCATCTTGAATGAATGAATTAATCTTATGCACTCTGCGTGGTATTAGTTTCCTTTAGGGGTCAACTTCCAATAAATTAGCTAAAATTATGTGATATAGCTCAAAAGACGGCGTTCGGCCTCAGGATCTCGAATCCGGAAGCGCTTTTTTAATATTTTGCTTCTCTGCAGAGATATTTGCAATCAAAGTTTCAAGTTTTCATGTGGTTGTTGTAATTTTATTAGACTGTCCCTAAAAACGTGCAAAAAAAGTCCCGCCGTGGTGGTAGCCACGGTTATGTCACACGTCCGGACTTGGGATGGCGTAGCCCAGGGTTATTTTTTATAAGTGCGGCCGAAGGCCGCCAACTCAGAAAAGTGTTTCGTACATAAATACCATGGATTGCGCCCCATTTTTGGTATTGGACCCGGGTCATTTTTCGGTTTTTTGACCATAACTTTTCACTAAAACAAAAAATTAAAAAAAGCGCTTCCGGATTCGTGATCCTGAGTCCAAAACCCGTCTTTTGAGCTATCTCCCATAATTTTAGCTAATATATTAGCAGTTGACCCCTAAAGGAAACTGATACCCTCTGCGTTTATGCTCCTTTTTGGGGAGGCTAAAATCAAATCTGTTATAAATGAAACAAATTAATATAAATTTTCATCATTTGCACAACTTTTTTTATTTCCATTTGATTTTCACCACGCGTGATAGGGTTGTGTTTAATCACTCAGGGCTGCATTTTGTTGAAGTATTTGTTAGATAGTGATTTTTTCTCTAATACTTCACGTTGACCTGCAAACTGGTTTTCCTTTCAGTTTAAAACGGTTAAAACAATTTAGGCATGTTCATAATCGATATAAAGTAGGTACTTAAGTTAGCGTCAACCCTTTGATACCCTTTCCAAGGGTCTATCTGACGCTAAATTTAGTACCTACTGTTGGGAATTCGTCTGCCCAACGACCAATTTTAATAGCGGAATACCACAATTGATTTTTGCTGTTTATTTCGGATTTCAATTCACAGTATTGATGCTTTAAAGTCTAAATAATATTAATATAATTAATATGATATACAATGCAGGATATTTTAACTTACTTTGGTCGCCGACTATTTCACAACTAGTGATGGTAAAATAAGCCGGTTACCAAACGTTAAGTATAGAGTAGTTGCCACATCAACAAATAATCAATTAAATATTTGACAACTCAGGGATACCATCCTAAAAGGGAGCCGAAGTCGTAACATTCTCCCCCCCGGTATCTTGGTCGGAGGCCGAGCATACCTTTATTTCGTTTTCATCTTTCGGATGAGGCGAGCGTATATCGAGGATTGCAAGTTTGGCGGCCGGACGATGGTAGTCTCCGCTTGTAGTGTGGACAATTGCACTTCTTGTTTGTCCGTCCTTTCCGGGAAATATTTGAGTGACAATACCCTTTGGCCATTGGTGACGAGGTAGATTTTGGTCAACGATGATACACACGTCTCCTAGTGCAATGGGGCGTACTCGGTCAAACCATTTCGTTCGCCCTGTCAGGTCGGGTAAGAATTCCAGCACCCACCGCTTCCAAAACTGATCAGCGAGTAGTTGCGAGTACCTCCACGAATGTTTAACGTATTCATCGCGATCGCTAAATATGCCCACTGGCTTATCACCGCTAGCACTGCCAAGGATAAGGTGGTTAGGAGTCAGTGCTTCTTGCTGGGCCGTGTCGAGAGAGAGATAAGTTAGGGGTCTGCAGTTGAGAATATTCTCCACCTCAGCGAATAAGTTGTGAAGGACCTCATCAGTCAACTTAGTTGTTGGTGTAACAATCTTATACATCGTGTTCTTAACTGATCTTACTAGACGCTCCCATGCGCCTCCCATATGCGGGGATGCAGGTGGTATAAACTTCCACGCCATGTCCGTAGCAGTAAACTGGTTTTGCAGACCCATAAAATTTATCTCGGACTCTCGCAGGGTTTTGTCTGCCGCCTTCAGGTTCGTTCCATTATCGCTGAAGATCTGTCGTGGTCTGCCTCGCCTTGCGATGAAATTGCGAATCGCTAATATACAGGAGCTTGTCGTGAGGCTATAGGCAACTTCTAGATGAGCGGCGCGGCTGGTGAGGCAAGTGAAGATAACACCGTAGCGCTTCTCATTCCTTCTACCGATCGTTGTCAACATCGGCCCAAAAAGTCAATTCCCACGTGCGTGAATGGCCTGGTATTTATACTGGTGCGGGCCATTGGAAGTAGTCCCATCTCGGGCGTTGATGGTTTTGCGTCTATTATTTTACAGATCGCACATTTTGCTCTAATGCTCCTTAAGAGCCTGCGGAGGCCCGGAATTCTAAACCTCTCAAAAATGGTGTTTATAACTGTTTCGTGATTGGCGTGCCTGAACTTTCGGTGATAGCTTTCGACTATCAAACGTGTGATATAATGATCTTTAGGGAGTACAATAGGATTTATAATTACAATATCGGCAAGGGCAGCCTTTTGGATTCGAGTTCGTTGTCGGATGACACCGTTTTCATCCAAATAAGGTGAGAACTTACGCAAACTGCTTTTCTTCGGCAAAACACTTGTCGGGTTCATTGTGATCTGCAATATCTCCGTGCGAAATGCGGCATGTTGGGTTACGCTAAAGAGATAGTTTTCGCTCCAGCTCAGCTCTTCCATCGTCAGATTTTTAACCTGAGATATGACACAATTTATTTGCTTAGTGATTGGGATACGCGGTGTTTTTTTGACTGCAAGCAAGCAGTTTATAAATTTTTTCACGTATCCAATACAGCGAAGCAATCTTTCCCACTTACTAAATCGTGTGTAGTTTACAATGCAGTCAGTGCTTGAAGACTGAAGTGCTACATAGTGCGAGGCATTTTCTTCGTCCGATCTCTCTGGTTCTTCCTTATCATATTCTTCGAGTGCCTTTGGTGCAACTAACCAAACGGGGCCCTTAAACCAATTACTAGTCGTGCTAAATTCGGGTTCATGCTTCCATTTAGTGGCGATATCTGCTGCGTTGTCTTTGGACGGAATATAGCGCCAGTCTTTAACGTTCGTCAACTCCTGAATTTCCCCGACTCGGAACATTACAAACTGCTTAAAACTTCTCGGATCGCTTTTGAGCCATTGCAACACAGTCCGCGAATCAGTCCAGAAGGTTGTGGACGCAATTACCAAGTCATGCATGCTGATAATTGTGCGACTCAATCGTGCTCCCAATACTGCGGCCATAAGCTCCATTCTCGGGATCGAAACAGGGCGGAGCGGAGCTACTTTACATTTCGAGCAAACCAAGCTTACCACAATTCCGCTGTCGTGTTCAATGCGGAAGTACGCTACTGCTGCGTATGCATATTCGCTGGCATCGGTGAATATGTGAAGTGTTATCTTACTCCCTTGCTTGCTTGACGACCCGAAGTAACATCGCTGTACTTGCACTTGATTAACGTTAGATAAAGCGCGTAGCCACCGAGTCCATTCGTGTTGCAGGCTAAAGGGAATCTCGTCATCCCAATCTGAGTTGCTTCGCCACACTTTCTGTAGTAGGATCTTTGCATGTATGGTGAAAAAACTTAAAAATCCAAGGGGGTCAAAAATGGACATAACCAGCCGCAACAGCTCGCGTTTTGTTGGCATGCGATTGCCCTTCAGAACGTCGACGCTAGTTTTGGTGTTTTTGAATGAGAATGTGAAACAATCTTGACTAGTTTTCCACCACAGGCCAAGGACCTTATCAACTTCAAACCCTTGCTCCGTCCTGTTTCCTGCCCGGCAAAATTCCTCTTCAGAGCCTTCACTTCCAAGAGCTGCAAGGACTTGACTGCAGTTAGAAAGCCAACCCCGAATGTGAAAGTTGGCGTTACGATGAATATTACTCACATCTGTTGCTAAGGTAACAGCTTCCTTCATGGTATCTACAGAGTCCAGCATGTCATCGACGTAATGTCTTTCAAGTATAGATTTAGCTGCCCGCGGATACACGTCTTGATATTCGTATGCGTTTTTGTTTTTTACAAATTGGGCTAGTGACGGGGAGCAGCTCGCACCAAAGCTCATTACCGTAAGCACGTACACTTCTGGTGCACTGGTCTTATCACAGTCCCGCCATAAGAACCTTTGAGAGTGCTGGTCTTCGGAATCTACCCCCACTCTGTGATACATTTCGCGAATATCACCACTTATCCCTATTCGACCTACGCGGAAATTGAACAATACTTTGATGAGTGGTGTCAACAAATCAGGCCCTTTATCTAGGCATTTATTCAGAGCAAAACCTTGATATTCGGCGGCTGCGTCCCATACCAGTCGCACCTTGTTTGGCTTGCTTGGGCTACATACCGTGAAAATAGGTAAGTACCATTTTCGGGGATGATTCACAAACATTTCGTCTCGTTCCAGTTTACGCATATATCCTTTGCTTTTCATTTGTCTGATCTTTTCGTCGACTTTGGATTTTAACATCGCATCCTTCGCTAGTTTGGACTCGAAACAGTTCAAGCGTCGTAAAGCCCCCAAGTAGTTATCGGGTAGGCTTATGTTATTATGCTTCCACAAGAGCTTGGTTACGAAGCCGGTTTCCTTTCGTTGGACTGCCTCCTCTAACCTTGGGAACTGGTTAGGAGCAAAGCTTCCTTGCTTGTCATCCTGATGACTTAAGTAATCGAAGTTCATTTTATCAGCTACTAGCTTGTGTAGGGATATATCGTCCTCCAGTTCGTGAACATGGAGCTGAAACACGCAGTCGCTATAAGTTTCAGCACCTTCTCTTACTTGACCCAAAGCTCCAAAAATTGTCCAGCCCAATCGTGTTTTAACCGCAGCTGGTTCATGTGGTTTACCCTCTCTGTATTTCAACGGTATAGCTGCACGTACGTTATTCAGGCCGATTATTATTCGAGGCTCTGCCCTTTGATATGAGGGGATCGGAAGGCCTCGTAGGTGTTTGAACCGCCTTTGCATTTCTTTTGCGTCGAGTGTTTGTCTTGGTAAATCTAGGCTTTGTACTGACCGCACATTGAAGAGCTGTACCTTTGTGTTGTTTTCAGCTGACGATATATTTAGATTTACTGTTTTAGAATTCTCTTCCGTTCGCATAGTTCCGTCTGTCCATTTCAGTGATAAACATGTCTCAGGCCCATCTACACCTAGTTTGTCAATTACGCTTTGTTCGATCAGAGTAGGGCCCGAGCCGTCATCAAGGAAGGCAAACGTGTTAAGGGATTTATGTGCTCCATAAATTGTAATAGGAACGATCTTATAAAGTACACTTGCACTGCTTGCTTGCTGGCTCGCTACTAGTGGATTCTCGCTTGACGGATTATGGAGTTTCGGATGATGCTTTGCTGTGCACTTGTTAACTCCGCATTCTTTGCGCTCGCGGCAGTATTTGGGGTTATGTTGCTTTAAACAGGATCGACACAACTCGTTTTCGTGGATGTATTCCCATTTTTTATCGTAACTGGCGTTTTCGAACGTGGAACAACGTTTTACTTCATGCTGCCCACTGCATATAGGACACTGGAGCTCTTGACTTGAACGCTCTTCTTGAACGTTAACCCTATGGAGTTTACGTTTCTCCATGTCAGTTGTCGCTTGACTGGCCGCTGGTATCGAAATAATACAACTGGCCGCTTCAGCTGATTCGTAAAGCCAGTCACTAAGAGTGGCAATCGTAACGTGCTCCTTGGATCTAGCGAACATGGCCCAACTCAGGCGCATTTGGGCTGGAAGTTTCTCGATCAATTCTTGGACAAGCATGGGATTATTCAAATGCGCAGTTAAACCGCTCGCTTGCATGGACGCGGCGATATTTCTTACCTCAAGCGAAAAATTCACTAGGGTATCGAGCTTGTTTACGTTGACCCCTGGCGACGCCCTAAGCTTTGCCAAGAGGCTATTGATAATATGCTCGGGTCGACCGAACATCATTTTTAGCGTCGAGATTACCTGCGGGACTAACGAGGGAATTAATAGTTGATTACTCACGCATTCTAATGCTTTACCCTTTAGTGCTTTCTGTAACCGAAGCATATTTTCTTCGTGCGAGAATCCACATATTCTGGTTGAGTGTTCAAAGTTACTTATGAACAAAGGCCATTCTTCAGGTTTCCCTGTGAAGCTTGGTAGTTCTCGAGAAATAACTTGGCGAGAATAGATGTTGTTACTATTCAGGACTGGTCCGGCGCATTGTGCAGTAGTGGGGTTTCCTTGCTCTTCCGGTTTCCCTATAAAGCTTGGTAACTCTCGCGAGATAACTTGACGAGCATAAATGTCGTTGCTATTTAAGCCTGGTTCAGCTCGTTGTGCAGCTGTGGAGTTTTCTTGATCACGGGTCTCATCCCTTAAACCGCTTGCGCTAAGTATTGCGTATTTTCTTTGAATGAATTCTATTGTAGCCTTTCGTTCTTCCTCTAAGCGCTCGAGCTCAAGATTTTTACTCTCACCATAAGAACTGCCCTTGCTTGATATTCTAACTACCTTTGTACCTACCTTGTCTCGTTGGTCAGCACCAATGGTTTCAATCGCTGGCTGTTTGGCTGCAGGTGTTTTAAGGACGTCACCTTGAGTCTTCTTACGGCATTCGTAGCACTCCCATTCTTTGTCACCGATGTCCGCATCTACCCCGGCGCACACGAAATGATACCATTGATCGCACCGGTCGCATTGAACCATTTCCTCTGAATCAGGTTCTACACATAGCGGGCACTGCTCTTTGTTAGTTGCCATCTTGATACCACTTTGTATTAGAACCAATATGAATCCTTGGCTGTCGCGATCAACTGACTTAACCTTGCTTTCGTGTGTGTCTATACACGTGGCTCAAAACTTTAAAGAATGTTGGGAATTCGTCTGCCCAACGACCAATTTTAATAGCGGAATACCACAATTGATTTTTGCTGTTTATTTCGGATTTCAATTCACAGTATTGATGCTTTAAAGTCTAAATAATATTAATATAATTAATATGATATACAATGCAGGATATTTTAACTTACTTTGGTCGCCGACTATTTCACAACTAGTGATGGTAAAATAAGCCGGTTACCAAACGTTAAGTATAGAGTAGTTGCCACATCAACAAATAATCAATTAAATATTTGACAACTCAGGGATACCATCCTAAAAGGGAGCCGAAGTCGTAACACCTACTTTATTTCGTTCAGATTGTTGGACAGAGACAGATAAATATACAAGACTAAATGGGCTTGCTCAAGAACATCCTACAAATTATGACGGATAACACATAATAATCAAAAAACTAAATTTATAATAGAACTATTTTTTCTACACCTTTTTCACTCGTACTTCAAAAACCGTAAAAATACTTTAGATAAGGTTAAATGCATTTAAGAATAGTGAATGGTAGTCCAAGACCCATACAATTATTTTCAGAATAGTCAATTGTATCTTAAAAACTGTAAAATATGCTTTAGAATAATCAACTGTACTCCAAAAACTATAAATTGTACTTCATAAACTGTAATTTGTACTCGAGACCGTAAATTAGACTTAAGAAGCTTAAAAATGTACTCCAAAATAATCAGTTCTACTTCAGAAACAACAAATTCCAATCCAGAAGATGTTTCTGAAGTACATTTGATTTTTCTGGAATACGTTTTACAGTTTCTCGAATACAATGGGCTTCTTCGTAGCAAATTTTGCGAATATTAACAACCATTTTAAAGTACATTTTACACTCTAACCCACAATAAAATATACAGGCAGATTCTAAATAATTTCTTACTTTGCGGATTTTCTCCCTCTCATATAATTTGTGAACGAAAATGTATGAAAAAGGTTCACTAGTGAAATTTATTTAGATTGGCACGATAAGCTTTTTGTCGAAAAATTCTCAAATTTCGAAATTTGTTTTGCGTAAAATTTTGCAAAAATCATTGGATCATGTGTTTCAATTTTGTGATATTGGAGTACTTCAATTGTAATACTTTCTAATACCTCAGCGGACCACCTTCAGCTTATTGAAAGCCGATCATTGCTCATGCTTTATTGACCAAAATCACGACACGATCGCTCTGAAAATAGATACTCCAAGGAGTAACAACATTGGAATACATTGCAAAGTACTCTGAAAACAGAAACAACTGTAGCGTCTCGTTGTGACATTTAATTTTGACAGCTGACATAAATGCACGTAGACAAAGGCAACCTGTCTTATAACCGCGTTTTAACACGCGTTAACGCAGACTTAATCTAGTTTTATCTTTTTGGGTACGATGACATAATCAGCTGATTTTTCCTTGTATATTTTTTGGTTTTGTGCGTATTTGTCAAAGTTATAAATGTCACGCAACGCAATAAAGCTGTATTTGTTTTCGACTGAATACTCCTATGCGTGAGAAAAAACGCTGTGCATTGGTTCTTGGTTGAGTTGTAAAATAGTAATTTCTTTTTTTTAGAAATATAACCTAATATATACATATATAGTTTTACTTAAAACGCAAAATCCTAAATTTGACTATTTCTCCTCTTTTAAAGTAATTTATTACCTCATAAAATTTGCAACACAACACCCTGAAATGGCTGAAAATAGTTGACTGCAACCCGAAGTTCTCTATGGAGGTGAATATAAGTACGTTTGTGTTAGTGAGTGCAACTACTGTCTATACTGTGGTTCAAACGAAGCAGTTGATGAAGTGAGTCGTTTCAAAAAAAGTTTATTTTAATATTTAATTTTATAATACAATTTCGGCTAATAATTTAATTTATTTACAAAGAACAACATTTTTCCGTCTTTCAGATATTTTTGCCGAGTTAAAGTGGAAAAAAATAGTGTGTGGTAATAAGAATTTTAGCAAATAAGACATGCATACATCTATATAGTTGTTCGTTTCCAGAAATGCCCGACCATTGCTGTATTTTAGGATGACAATTTAACAAGAATATAGAATCGACGTGTTAGTCTACTTAAAAAAAAGAAATTGCATTATGGGAAAGTCGAATTTCATAGATTTTCGGAACATTGTTGTTGATTTTCGGAAAAAGGTGTTAAAATTCAAAAATTGGACGGAAGCGCCCTCTGGCGGACGTCAAAATAAAAAATCAATACCAGAAATGGATTTATCAACCCTAAAAACACCCAGATGCACATATAGAATGTTTTTTTTTTTATTGTTTTCAATACAGCTTTTCTACAAGTGAACCACGTAAAAATAAAGATAAAATCCAAAAAGGACGTAAGCGCCCTCTGGCGGACGTAAAAAGAAAAAACTAATGTCAGAAATGGATTTATCGACCCCAAAAACCCCCAGATGCATATATAGAATGATTTTTTTTTAGTTTTCAATACAGCTTTTCAACGAGGTAATTACTTAAAACAAAAAAATAAAAAAAAATACAAAAATAAAAGGACGGAAACGCCCTCTGGCGGACGTCAAAATAAAAAATGAATGTCGGAAATGGGTCTATCGACTCAAAAAACCCCCAAATGCATATATGGAATGAATTTTTTTAGTTTTCAACACAGCTTTTTAACAAGTGAATCACTTTTTTAAGAAAAAAAAAATACGTTTGAAAAATCCGCTAGCTCGAAATTCATGATAGACCTATAGTTTCTTCGGCAAAAATGCCATGGGCCCCTGATGCAAAAAAAATCGACCCGCTCTAATGTATACATATAAACCCATTTATTTTTAAGTATTGTTATTTAACCATTTAAGTTTATATGGTGTAAATTAAAGCAAAAAGCTATTTAAGAAATGTTCTACATGTACACTTAATATTTTTTAAATATTTGTTTTCAGAAAAAATTGTATCCCTTACGGACCAAAACGGGTATTATAAAAAATGTGTGTTTATTGGTAAAGATTCCTGCTTTTTATTATACCTTTCATGAACATGAAATTGTATTATAACTTTGGTCCGATGTTTGTAAATATGAGAAGAAGAAGAGATAGACCCATCAATAAGTATACCGAAATGATCAGGATGACGAGATGAGTTGATTTAGCCATGTCCGTCTGTCCGTCTGTTTGTTTGAACGCAAACTAGTCCCTCAATTTTTGAGATATCTGGCTGAAATTTTGTATGTGGCCACCATTTTGTAATATAGGAATCATTTGTCGGAACTGACAAGATCGGACCAGTATAACATATAGCCCCCATACAACCGATTGTTCAGATATAAGGTTTTTTGGCCAAAACTTCTGCAATTAAAAAGTTAGGAACGTAAAATTTTGCAACTCGAGTACTTTCTATTTATGTAGTGTATATAGTGAAAATCAACCAGATCGGGCAAATGTAACATATAGCCCCCATACAACCGATTGTTCAGATATAAGGTTTTTTGGCCAAAACTTCTGCAATTAAAAAGTTAGGAACGTAAAATTTTGCAACTCGAGTACTTTCTATTTATGTAGTGTATATAGTGAAAATCAACAAGATCGGGCAAATGTAACATATAGCCCCCATACAACCGATTGTTCAGATATAAGGTTTTTTGGCCAAAACTTCTGCAATTAAAAAGTTAGGAACGTAAAATTTTGCAACTCGAGTACTTTCTATTTATGTAGTGTATATAGTGAAAATCAACCAGATCGGGCAAATGTAACATATAGCCCCCATACAACCGTTTGTTCAGATATAAGGTTTTTTGGCCAAAACTTCTGCAATTAAAAAGTTAGGAACATAAAATTTTGCAACTCGAGTACTTTCTATTTATGTAGTGTATATAGTGAAAATCAACAAGATCGGGCAAATGTAACATATAGCCCCCATACAACCGATTGTTCAGATATAAGGTTTTTTGGCCAAAACTTCTGCAATTAAAAAGTTAGGAACGTAAAATTTTGCATCTCGAGTACTTTCTATTTATGTAGTGTATATAGTGAAAATCAACAAGATCGGCCAAATTTAACATATAGCCCCCATACAACCGATTTTTCAGATATAAGGTTTTTTGGCCAAAACTTCTGCAATTAAAAAGTTAGGAACGTAAAATTTTGCAACTCGAGTACTTTCTATTTATGTAGTGTATATAGTGAAAATCAACAAGATCGGGCAAATGTAACATATAGCCCCCATACAACCGATTGTTCAGATATAAGGTTTTTTTGGCCAAAACTTCTGCAATTAAAAAGTTAGGAACATAAAATTTTGCAACTTGAGTACTTTCAATTTATGTAGTGTGTAGAGGAAAATCAAGAAGATCGGGTAAATATAACATATATTTAGCCCCATACAACCGGTTGTTCCGATATAAGGTTTTTTGGCCAATACTTCCGCATTTAAAAAGTTAGGAACGTAAAATATTTCACCTTTAGTACTTTCTACATATGTAATGTGTATAGTGTAAGTCAGTACAATTGAACACGTATAATATATAGCCTCCATACAATCGATTGTTCCGATAACTCGGATCCTATTATTTTGTAAGTTTTTTTTAAATTATAACAAAGATGTGTAATGTGTATAGTAAATATAGTTAAATTGAAACAGGCTGTACTGGGGATCGAACAGTGAAAATCGTGACGCTTATTCATGAAAGGTATATAGCCTTCGGCACACGCTTATTCATGAAAGGTATATAGCCTTCGGCACAGCCGAAGACAGCTTTCCTTACTTGTTTTTGATCTTATATACATTTTATTTTACAACGTTTTTTTGTTTAATTTACAACGCCGTTTTCCGCTTATTCATGAAAGGTATATAGCCTTCGGCACAGCCGAAGACAGCTTTCCTTACTTGTTTTTGATCTTATATACATTTTATTTTACAACGTTTTTTTGTTTAATTTACAACGCCGTTTTCCTTTTATATTAAAATGCTTTTTTATTATATAAAAAAAAAATTCTTTTTAATTTACCAAACACTTTTGGTTTTTTTTTTTTACTTTTTTATAATTTATATTTTTGTTTTCGATTATGTTTCATGCCAACAACACTTTAACTCTACCTAAAAAACCAAAACTGTCATTACAGCAATAACCACTTATGCGGTAATCGCTTGTTTCAACAGATATTTTCGTTATTTTCCTACAAGAACGCGAGCAGGTAGTTAGCATAGCTGCTTGACCTGCTCCAACCATCAATGACAGTTTTACAGGGTTATGTCCATTTTAGCTGTTGTTGCATATTGTTATATTCCCACACAAAGAATGTATGTATATATCAGTGAACTAAACAAGCTGCTTTGTTTTTTAAGGAAACCCTTTGTGAAAAAGCTCACTAATCTAAAATTTTTAATATATTACTATTAAGAATGTGTGAGAATAATGATTTAGTGCACTGTGTCCAATTATAGTAACTTTTTTATGTTTGAGTTATGGGACTCACTTATTTTCTTTATTTATTTATTTAAATAAACAATGATTTTTTATACAAATATGTCTGTTTATTCATTATTTAATGGAAAATTTGGTGATAAATCTCAACATTAACAGCGAGGGTGCAATACGTCGTCTTTGTTGTCGCTTTTCCTCGAGTTTAATGCAAGGTAATAATAATAATTATTTAATTGCTATGATTATTCATAACAAAGCTACGCGATCTATCACGCCCGAGCAACGAGGAGGAACACGCATCAGAAACAGTTGACAATTATTCCAAACCCAAAGATGCTGTGTATGTTTGGTGGAAACGCCATATAAGCAACTTTGTAGCAGCATGTGAACACTCCCTTATATGCACGCCACGCACACACAAAGTACAAAAAGAAAATAAGCACAGGCATCTATGAAAAAACACATTTAAATGGTGGGGCACTTTACTAATATATGCTGTAAGTAAGAAAAATGCTTGTTTATTAAAAATATTCACAGAAATTTATACAATTAGCAAGTTGCGTTTTATGTAAACAAAGAAGAACAAGAGAGTTGTCATGGAAATATCAACCACAGGATTGCTTTTCTGCGTAGTGCTAAAAGTTTTAGAAAATATGAAAAAAGTTTCGCTAAACAAGTAAAATCTATGTACAAACATTTCCAGATCAAATTAGTTGCTATAATAAATAATTTTCGGCAAATAGTTTCTATTATTTATGAAGTTATTAAACATTTCTCACAAGCTACTACTACTTTTATTTCGGTCCTAACGAATGACACCCTTCGTTGAGTGCATTGTGTATCAATACCAAGTGTAAACTCTTCTGCATAGACGTCAAAATTCCAAAATGAGTTTAACACCTGTTTGAGATTGTGGTTAATAACAAGTGTGATATCATAGACATAGTCGTGAAAACTTCAAAGTGAGTTTAGTCACCTGTTTTTAATTTCCTTTTTTGTCTCACTTCTTTCCATCTTCCCATCTCTGTCTACCATTAGGTAAAAGATAGGAGACCGCCATGTTGATGTGTGCAGGATGTTAAACAACGCCATTTGCTTTTCTGTTATTCTGTGCTGGCGACATTTTAATATGTGCAGGATGTAAACAAACCGACATTTTAATGTGTGTTGTCAAAAGAAGAGTTCACACTTGGTATTGATACACAATGGTTGAGTGGCTTCCAATAAGGGGAACCCGATCAGGTGAGCACAGCTGTAAGTCGAACAGCTGATTCATATCTTACTTGTACAGTTGTACTATGATGTAGTACAAATTGTCTACAGAAGGAGTTCACACATCCCCTATGGTCCTTCTTCACCCTGTTGCCAAAAGTAATATCTACTTTATCCTTGTGTTGCGTTGGATTAGATAGAGCTTTGACCGTAGTCCATAATTTGCCAACACCATCAGAGAGGTTGCATTGCTCTAGGTGTTGTTTCCATTTGGCCAGTTTATGTTTATCGACCAACCTACGAATTTCCGCGTTGAGATCCCTTATGCGGGGGTCTGTGGGATTGAGACTTCGCACTTCATCTCTATCTCTAGCCATGGCCGCTGCCTCCGGGAAATTGGGTCTTATTTGGGATATTCGACCCGCAGGAATGAAGCGTTTAGAGGCCGAGTCAATGATGCTGCGGAAGTCTCGTTCGCCTTTGCGTACGTCCGTAGGAATGGATAGAGCAGCCAAGGATTCGTTCGTATATGTCTGAAAATTGTCCCAGTCCGCCTTGGTAAAGTTAATGTATGTACCATGCTCAGGTGTAATAAGGTCCGTCGGTCGTTCGATGGTAATGACTATTGGGAGATGGAGACGCCAACGTGAGTATGGGTCGCCAATTTGTGTTGTTCAATAGTCCTGCGCTTACGATAGAAATATCTAAGAAATAGAAAGCCGTATCATCTATTTGTTCTGCAAGTACATGCCCCCTATTGTCTGCTGGCAGGTTTGAGTGCCACATGTCGTGGTTCGCATTGAAGTCGCCCAGGATCACGCGGTTATCTCCTCGTAGTAGCAAGCTAATGTCGGGGTGATAACCGGTGGGGCAACTTGAGACAGGGGGTATGTAGATGTTAATGATTTGCAGATCGACATCTCCTGTACGGATGGTTATACCTTGGCTTTCTAAGATATCATCCGTTCCTTCGATGTCGGTATCAAATAGATCATACTGTACAGAGCTGTGTGTTATGAACGCTAGACCACCTCCCAGACCTCCTGTTACTCTATGACGGTCTATACGATGGATGTTACATATATCCGCCATAGGTAATGAGGTCCGACCTAGGACTGAGCTTGGTTTCTTGGACTGCGGCAAGTTTTATGTCGTATTGCGTCATCAAATTAGTTATCTCTGCGATCTTACCAGTTAATCCGTTACAGTTATGCTGTAAGATTTGGAAGTGCGCCGGTGGGGTCGATGTCGAGTTAACCATTGGCGTGAGAGACGGATGTGTTCGCCCAGGTGTTGGTAGGCTAAGACCAAGGCTGTGCCTCAGCCTAGTTAGCTGTGGACCTGGTGTAACCGGGTTGGCTGGCGTCGTAGTTTGAGGCGTGTTACAGCATGGTTCGATGAACGCATCCGTCCAAAGGTTCCTGTTTGCGAGCCCAGAGATAGATGTACGTGGCATTGGCCTAAGCAGTTATTGCATTTGACCGATGACGCGAGCGTATATTATCTTTGCCGACAAACAGTACACGTAGAGACAGGTGCGAGAAGATGCTGATCCTGACTCACGTGTGAATTTAAACGGGAGGGGGGTGTAATGTAGAAACAGAGAGGGACTGGTGCTCGGCATTGCTCATTACAATAATGGCGACGGGGAAGGGCCCCTATACTGATGAACTCTGTACGAAAATCAACGGTTACCTCTGCGACCTTTCCAGGTTTTTCACTGAGCGAGATCTGATGATATCTCCGACTAAATCCACGGCGACGCTTTTCACGACATGGACGCACCAGGTAAGAAATGAATTAGACATTTTCGTTGATGGCACTAAGCTACCAACTGTCATCCACCCAAAGTTATTAGGGATGACACTGGATAATACTTTCTCATCTGCTGGTCATGCGACAGCAAAGGTCTCAAAGGCACGTGGTCGCATAAAGACCCTCAAGTCATTTGCCGGCAGTACTTAGGGAAAAGACAAAGAAACGTTGCTGACTACATACGAGTATAAGGCCATTGGCCGACCAGTCGTTGACTATGCCGCACCCATATGGTCGGCTAATGCGCATAACACCAACTGGACGAAGTTACAAGTCTGCCAAAATACTGCCATCAGTGCTGCTATGGGATGTCTCCTCATGTCTCCAGAGTCTCACCTCCATCAGGAGGCAAAACTGCTCAATGTAAAAGAGCACGCGGAAATGCTGAGCAGGCAATTCCTTCTGAACTGCCACAAGCCAGCACATCCAAACCGTCATCTTTTGGACACAGATCCGCCCCGAAAGACATAAGGAAACATCTCCGGAAGCATTATGACGAGATCCGGCATCATATTACCTTGCCGTTTGATCTGCAGAATCATGAGCGGGCTCTAACCGACATCCACACCGAGTCGGTAGACACTTTTGTCAGATCTCTACCTGTGAATCCCGTTCCAAACAGTCCTCCACCGGAAATTGCTGAAGAAGAACGCACCTTACCAAGGGAGACAAGAGTAACCTTGGCACAGCTTAGGTCTGGATATAGTGTGAGCTCAAACTCCTACTTATCCAGACTGAATGATACAATCTCAAACACATGCACTGCATGTGGTAGGACCCCCCATGATACTATACATCTCTTCAATTGTTCTAACCCCTCTGCCCCTCTGGACCAACCCTGTTGAAACTGCACGTTTCCTTGGACTCCCCTTAGAAGAGCTTGATGAAGATCTTCGGAATGATCATACACTCTAGACAGGGCCATGCATTGTTAACAACAACAGCATGGCACAGCTTATGTCTGGATACAGTGTGAGGTTAAACTCCTACTTATCCAGACTGAATAATACAATTTCAAACACATGCCCTTCATGTGGTAGAACCCCCCATGATACTCTCCATCTCTTCAATTGTTCAATTGAACCTACTCTTCTAACCCCTCTGTCCCTCTGGACCAACCCTGTTGAAACTGCACGTTTCCTTGGACTCCCGTTAGAAGAGCTTGATGAAGATCTTTGGAACGATCATACACTCTAGGCAGGCCAATGCATTGTTAACAACACCAAAAACAACACTAGCCTACAGGATCACAATCCCAACTTTTCTTAACTTGGGATTATGACACAGCAAAGGAGTGTCATAATCCCAAGTGTCTTATGGATACAAATCAACATTTCAAATGTCTCAGAAGCATGAAATAATACTTGATAAATCCAGGAAAAATTTCGCAAAATCAAAAAATTGTGAAAACGTGTGCAAGTTTTCAAAAATTTATGAACTGTTCATCTTTTCTTAAGGGCGCCTCTCAATATTGCGACCCACTCTTTGTTTTTACCACGCTTTTATTAGGTTCACTTGTATGTTTGCTTGTTTGTTTGTTTGTTTGTTTGCTTGTATGTATGTGACTCTCGTTCGGTCTAAACCCCAGTGGCCCAAAAACCGTAAAATGTCCCTACAATATGGGTATCAAACGAAAGGGGAAGGTCCCAGGTTTCATTTGGATAGCGACATATTTCGATAAATTTATCGATAACTGAGTTATCGGTCAAAATGTGAATGCCCAAAAACCTTAATATTTCCCTACAATATGGGTACCAAACGAAAGGGGAAGGTCCCAGGTTTCATTTGGACATCGACATATTTCGATAAATTTATCTATAACTGAGTTATCGGTCAAAATGTGAATGCCCAAAAACCTTAATATTTCCCTACAATATGGGTACCAAACGAAAGGGGAAGGTCCCAGGTTTCATTTGGACAGCGACATATTTCGATAAATTTATCGATAACTGAGTTATCGGTCAATATATTATTGCCCAAAAACCTAAAAAATTCCTTACAATATGGGTATCAAACGAAAGAGGAAGACCCCAGGTTTCATTTGGACCTCGATATAATTCGATAAATTTATCGATAACTGAGTTATCGGTCAAAATGTGAATGCCCGAAAACCTCAAAATTTCCCTTCAATATGGGTATCAAACGAAAGGGGAAGGTCCCAGGTTTCATTTGGACATCGACATATTTCGATAAATTTATCTATAACTGAGTTATCGGTCAAAATGTGAATGCCCAAAAACCTTAATATTTCCCTACAATATGGGTACCAAACGAAAGGGGAAGGTCCCAGGTTTCATTTGGACAGCGACATATTTCGATAAATTTAGCGATAACTGAGTTATCGGTCAAAGTGTGAATGCCCAAAAACCTTAACATTTCCCTAAAATATGGGTACCAAACGAAAGGGGGAGGTTCCAGGTTTCATTTGGACAGCGACATATTTCGATAAATTTATCGATAAATTTATCAAACGAAAGGGAAGGTCCAAAGGTTTCTATTGGACTTTGGAATATTTCGATATATTTATCGATAACTGAGTTATCGCTCAAAATGAAATTGTACAATAATATTGAAAATTGCCTACAATATGGGTATCAAACGCAAGTAGAGGCCCAGAGGTTTCATTTTGACTGCGGTATACTTCGATATATTTATCGATTACTTCATAACACATTTAACTAAAAAGTAAAAAATAAATATAGTTTAAAAAGAGAAAACACACGCTTATAAAGAATATTGCACTAAAAAGGTAAAAATAAATTAAATAAAAAACGAAGATTATGGAACAAAGTGGACCACGCTTTTTCCACAATACTACTGTGTAGGGGTTTTAAAATTATTTTCAACTTTTTAGTTCAATACACTCTAAAAGCGTGAGTTTTAGTTTTTTGAAACTATATTTATTTCAAGTATTTTTCTACATACTGAAAGTTAACCTACAAGGTCGCGTGCGTGCTTCGTTCCATTTAAAAGTTAAAAGGCTAAGAAAATGCGAGAACAAATTTTTGTACTTTTCATTCTTCGGTATAGTTAAGCCATTTACCTGCGCGCCCCCTTTAATTATCAAAAAAATGAACAAATATACTTGATGCTAACTCAAAAAGAAACCCAGCACACGTGATCCGATTACTGTGCTGTTCATATTATGCTTACAGCAGCCACTATAAATCAACTGTTTGGTTTGTGAATAGTTTAAATAATTCAATTTTTTTGTTAGCACACAAAAACTGGCAGATATTTTCATGCCATGTTAATTGTAAACTTGAGTATTCAATATGTTTGATTAACGTAAAAAATCGCGTTGAAGATCCATGCATATATCAAAAGTGAAAAGCTTACTTGTACCTTCAATTTTTCAAATGTTTAGTGGTTTTTGGTTTTTTGAGGTTAGGAAAAAATTCGTGTTCAGCGCGTCAAAATACATAGGGAAAGGGTGGTCTGATCCCCCAACCCCGACACTTTTTTTTGTGGCGCTGGTAATTAAGGTTCAATTTGCGTACAAATAAGTAGGTACTTATAAACATATATGGTTAAATGAATACCCTTGCTCATTGAGTGAACACCGTAAAGAAAATTTTCAATCGTATGAAAATTTCAAATATAAATTTTGTGTGTGAAAAAGTTTAAAATCAGTGTACATTAGAGCGTCTCGGGATTACAGGCAAAAAAAAAAGTCGGCAGAGGGGAGGTCATACGAAGTGTTTTTGAAAAACATTTAAAATTTTTTTTTTTGTTGTTGTTGTAGCGCCCTCGTGAAGGGTGGATACCTTGCCGCGGTACGAGGGCTTAAGTCGATAGCCACAGGGCTACGCTGCCCTTGTGATCATAGCTCCGTACGGCACTTCATCACTAGATCAGCCTAGCCTCTCTGGCGCGACGACAAAGATCTTCCCCCTCCCAATCCAGGGTGTTATGCGAAACCGTGCCCATTGGACGTTTGCAGCCGGGAGGCAAATCGTGGCTGTATTTGAACGGAGCCTATCTGATACCGGGTCGCATCAGAGAGTGAGCATGGCCTTACCGCGGTACGGGGTTCTGCCGCGGCGGACGACACATTTTCCCCTACTCTTTCCTTGACCCTAAGCTGGCCTTGTCCGGCGATGGGTCGTACGAACAAGATGAACTCAAATAACCTGAATAAAAACGAAAAACCTAAAAAACAAACAACGCCAAATTTCACTCCTCAGCAAAGGAGGGCTATGGAGGAGCAGGCGAGAAAGCAACAACAACGCCGGAGGACAACCTCGGAGTTTCGAAGTAGAAGGAAGCTGCAACTGAGATTTCGACAAGGAGAGCGACCGCGATAGCAACTACGGGTCCGCACTCCCGGGAGACATCTCCCAGGCCGCTTCACATACCACGAGAAAAGATTGGCTGCAAAGATCCTGAAGAGGTATGAAGGGGTATCGCAGGAATCGCTATCGCCGAATTCCAGTAAATCGTTAGAGCTAGCGAAAGCTGTGATACCGGATTTCCAAAATTCTTACATGCCAAAGAGGTTAAAAGTTAACCCTTTCAAGCGCCAGAGATCGGACCTGGAGTTAAATCCCCCTCCCAAGCGGCATCAGAATACCCCTGGAGCGGGCAAACTAAGCTTTGCTGAGGTAACCAAGGACAGGATCCTTATAGGCGTCCTTGACCGAGGCAATGACCGTCTGGCCATCCCCAAGGACCGGTGGCGTTACGTGCGAAATGAACTCGGCAACATTCTTCTCAACGTTGCTCCGGAGTTTCCGGGTAGTTCGGCGCGAGTAAGGGATGTGGGTTGGCACCAGGGTCAGATTAAATTACTCGCATGCGAGGATGCAAAAACCGTAGCACTGTACAAGGCAGCAGCTGCTAAACTGGGTGAAGTCTACAAGGGCGCAAAGATAGAGGTCGTTGACTGGAAGGACATTCCAGCTCGTCCAAGGGCAAGGATGTCGATTCCGGCCATCCCTGACGAACCCGAGAGAATTCTCGGGATGCTACGGCTAATGAATCCGTCCCGCCAAACGCATGACTGGTGTGTCAATCTGGTCGCGGATGCGGTAGAGCCCGACAGGCAGGTGGTGTTCACCATGAATAAAGAGTCAATCGAGCCCCTCAAAAGGTGCAATGGCCTAGTACACTACAGCGTAGGCCAGATCGTTATCCACGTATATCGTGGTGATGCTCAGCGCGCTGCCTTCTCGGCTGCTCCGGGGGAACCGGAAAACGAATTACCAGAAGAGGAAGCGGAGGATTCCGATGCGGAAAGCATGTTATCCGCCACGTCCCTTGGCGATAGTGCTGTGAACAACTCGGAAATGGAGGACAGCCTACAGGACGAGGAAGTCCTCGACGTCACGGTGGTAGCAGCCAACGCTGAGCGGTTAACATCTAACGCTACAGATAGCAGGACTACTGCAACGCCATATCGGGCAGTTAATCGGAACAACACGTCGTTGATAGGCAACCTCCGGGATGGGGCAAACCTCGACGATATGGGGACGGCATGGAAGTCTGTGCGCTCTCATGTTGGTGGTGCTTCAGATTAATCTGCACTAAATCTAAAGTGGCCTCGGCAGCTTTAAGTAGTCGTCCTTCTAAAGGCGACGTGGATGTGGTCCTCATCCAAGAACCCTGGGTCAATAGCTCGAGAATCTGCGGATTGGGGACTAAGGGCTTCAAGCTCATTCGAGCCAGCGAGGAGAGCAAAGTCAGAACGTGTATTTTGGTCAAGTCTGAGTTGAACTCTATCGAACGCTATCAGTCTAACGGTCGACAGCACCCGCCTGACGGTGGCGTCGGTCTATATGCCCTACGACGCCGAAGAACCGCCACCACAAACGGAGGTGAAAAACCTGGTGTCAAATTTCTGCACGGGTAATCTTATTATTGGAGCGGACGCTAATGCTCACCATGTCCAATGGGGGAGCTCCGATATCAATGCCAGGGGCGAGTCTTTGTTTGATTGCCTCTTAACAACCAACCTGATAATTTGCAACGTGGGTAATGAGCCTACTTTTATCAGTAAGACCCGCAGGGAGGTCATAGACCTCACTATCTGTACTGAAGGCGCTTATTAGTGGGTCAGAAAATGGCGGGTTCTGGAAGAACATTCATTCTCCGACCACCGTTATATAGAAATGGTTTTAGACTTTATTGTAGAACAACCAATCATGAAGCGCAATCCACGCAACACTAATTGGCAGTTACACAATGCAATATTAGACAGAGACCTACCAGTACTGCCCTCACAAGCCCCCTCATCAGTAGAGGAGCTGGAGGATCTTGTTACCACATTTACATCGGCGCTCTCAAATGCTCTAGGACAGGCTTGTCCAGTGCCAAACCCACGCGGTAAACACAGGCCACATTGGTGGTCCTACGATTTGGACTCGCTCCGCAAATCATGCCGGAAACAATTTAACAAGGCCAAGAGCCTCGGCTCTGAGCCTCATTGGCACGAATATAAAGCTAAACTAAGGGCCTACAAAGAAGCTCTGAGACAGGCGAAGAGAACCTCGTGGAGAAATTTCTGCACTGGCGTCGAAAAGGTCGACGACACAGCGAGACTTAGACGAGTCCTCTCGAAAAGTCAAACAGCCATCAGCTATTTGCGGAAATCTGACGGATCCTGGACCAGCACGGAAGAGGAAACCCTTGAGCTGCTCTTGAATACACATTTTCCGGGGAATCTGCATAACGCACCACTAGCACCTGCAACAAACCTGGCAGTAAATATACCCATCACTGAGGAAAGGGTAAGGTGGGCAGTTAATAGTTTTGAACCGTATAAGGCTGCCGGGACGGACGGAATTATCCCCGCGCAACTTATAAACACGTTGGAGACATCAGCTAAATGGCTGGTATTTCTCTTCACAGCCTCCGGGCTCCTGGAGAAGCGCCACGGTAGTGTTTATCCCTAAGGCTGGGAAGGCATCCCACTACGAGCCAAAAGACTACAGACCGATCAGTCTCTCGTCCTTTTTACTCAAAACCTTTGATAGGATACTAAGCGACTACCTCTCAACGACTATTGATAGCAACCTTATCTCTAGCTATCAGCATGCATACACCAAGGGTAAATCAACAGAAACCGCTCTGCACAGCCTAGTATCTGTCATTGAGAAATCGCTGTGTGAAAAGGACTACTGTCTCGTGGCCTTCCTAGACATTGAGGGGGCTTTCAACAATATAAGCATGGAGGCTATCAACTCCGCTCTAACTAATCTGGGCGTAGATAGACCTCTAACTGGTTTAATTGACCAACTTTTAAGGGGAAGGAAAATAGCTTCTTCATTTGGTACGGTTGAGTTATCACGCTATGTATGCTTTTATGGAACCTCACAGTCAACTCGTTGCTACGTGACACAAGCTGACGCAGACGATTTAGCTATTGCATTCAGAGGCAAGTTCCCACAAACTCTGTGTGACCTGATGCAAGTAGCACTGGGAGAAGTTTCGACGTGGTCCTCTCGCTGCGGACTTAGTATCAACCCGGGGAAAGTGGAACTTGTCCTCTTCACCAACCGGTACAAAATACCGCCACTAAGCCTACCAGAACTAGATGGCACGCGCCTGGGCTTGTCGGATAAGGCCAAGTTTCTAGGCATAGTTCTGGACAGGAAATTGAATTGGAAGGAGAATGTTCTTCAGCGCCAGAAGAAAGCTTGCATCGCTCTTTACACATGCAAAAGAGCCATTGGCAAAAAATGGGGGCTCAGCCCTAGAGTATGCAGTTGGATCTACACGGCCATTATTCGCCCAATCATGCTGTATGGAGTCGTCGTATGGTGGCCCGCGCTGAGCAAGGCAACATACCTGAATCTGTGGCGGAAAGTCCATAGATCCAATATGATCTGTATAAGCGGTGCGCTAAGGACAACGCCCAACGAACCCCTCCAGGTCATTCTGGGCATTTTGCCACTTGATCTGGAAGGGTTTCGGTCAGCGGCGGCATCAGCTCTGCGCCTAAGCGAAACCTCCAGTTGGGGTGCGAGTACAATTGGACACTCCAGTATTCTGGAATCTTACAGCTTTCTTCCTCTAAGCACAGATCGTTGTGCGATCACTACAGTCGGGGATAGCTGTTTCAAAATAAACATTCCCAGCAGAGAAGACTGGGAGAGGACGGATTGGTATCCCGAAACAAATGGTGGCACTTTCATATACACCGACGGCTCGAAGTTGGACGGCAGAGTTGGAGGAGGGGTTTATTCAAGGGATTTGGACCCTGAGCTCTCCTTCAGACTACCTGATCATTGTAGCGTCTTCCAGGCGGAAGTCTCGGCAATCCTGGACGCCGCGGCCTGGTTAAGCAAACGTGTTTTCGGAGAAGATATCGCTATTTTCAGCGATAGCCAAGCGGCCATCAAATCCCTTGGCTCATACACGTTCAACTCTGAACTGACGCTCAGCTGTCGTCGATCTCTTCAGGAGATGGCCCAACAGAACCGCGTAAACCTCATATGGGTCCCGGGACATAGGGATATTGAGGGAAACTGTAAGGCAGACGAGCTTGCCAGGCAGGGCACGACCAAGCAGGTTCTTCAGGATAAAGAGCGCTTAGGTATGCCGTTTGCCACTTGCAAACTAATGCTGAAGGAGCACACACTCCGTCAAGCCAACGAAAGATGGCTGCAATCCCCGGGGTGTCGGATATCGAAACAAACCTGGCCAAAATGGGATCTTAAAAGGTCTAGACGCATTTATGCCCTAACTAGGAGGGAAATCTGCATATTGATAGGGGTATTAACCCGTCACTGCCTCATTGGTAGGCATGCAGAAAGGCTAGGTGTGCCCTACCGACGATGCTGCAGGAGTTGCAAAGATGATGAGGAGGAGGAAACAGTGGAGCACCTCATCTGCAACTGTCCGGCTTTAAGCGGCGCGAGAACGCGCTTTTTGGGAGTTCCGTTCCTGGATAGCCTAAGCCAGATGGCGGAACTGGACATAAAGGACTTGATGGCCTTCATAAAGTCATCTAAGTGGTTCGAGGAGGAGTAACGGTGTCGGTTTAGGAGTGTCAGTCCCGGGATTCTGCTATGTGGAAAATCCCAACAACTCAGGGATTTTCCATATGGCTGGGTCCCGGGACTGACTTTCCTTGTGTTGGTGGTATCACAACGGGCCTTTCAAAACTGGCCTAAGGGTGCCTCTGCGGCAGCCACTTGAACCTAACCTAACCTGTTGTTGTAGCGAGGTGTGGCCCTGCCTAAATGTCAGACAGGGTCACCCCGAGTGTATTGCTCTTGGCCGGGTCGATATAAGAAAACGGCCCGGGTCGTTTCGGCACGATGGGTACAGCACAAGTACTGGTACCGTTCTCGTAGAACCGGCAATACAAGTTCACAACTAAATATCTGTACTATGGGGACTACTCTTAAGCTTAGCATAAAATAAATATGTACACTAGAGCGTATCACCCAAAAAAAGTCGGCCGTAACTCCCCTCATATGAAGTTTTTTTGAAAATCATTAAAAAAAAAATTTTTGTTTTTTTCTGGCAACTCTAGATGTCGCCCAATTACATTTTTCTTCAAATCTTTGGCATTTGTTGTCGGATTTTAAAGTTTGACACATCAATTTTTTCGTTTCAAAGAGGAGGGTTTTTCTCAAGAAAGTTCATTAGGCTCATGCGTTTCGTTGTGGTACCACACTTTAAAATCCGACAAAAAATGCCGAAGATATGAAGAAAAATGCAATTGGGCGACTTCTAGGGTTGCCAGAAAAAAAATACAACATATTTAAAATGTTTTTCAAAAACACTTCATATGAGGGGAGGTACGTTGTGGTATCACACTTTAAAATCTGACAATAAATGCCGAAGATATGAAGAAAAATGCAATTGGGCGCCATCTAGGGTTGCCAGAAAAAAAAATTATTTTTTTAAATGATTTTCAAAAACACTTCATATGAGGGGATGTACGGCAGCCTTTTTTTTGGTGATATGCTCTAGTGTACATATTTATTTTGGGTCTGGTACGATATGTCGAAAAAAAAGAAGTCGAAACTAAAAATGTCGAAAAAAATGTCTCGAAAAAAAATGTCGAATGAAAAAATGTCGAAAAAAATATATAAGATGTAGAAACAATGTAATGAATGATGTGTTAAATTCCGAATTTTACACATCATTCACTACATTGTTTCTACATCTTATATATTAATGTTGAGTATTATTTTTCTAGTGTTTTGCAATAGCTCTTGCAAGCAAATATAAAACCTGACGGTAAAGTTACAAACACAAACTCTTAAGCTCTTCTCGATATAATTAACAACAACCTCTCAGAAACGAATCTACGGTTTAAAGATGTCAGAAAAATTTCGATTTTTGGCGACTTTTATAGTCACGTAAATATTTGATGTATCGATACAACGACGTTTCTATAAGAATTGTGAAGTTTTGAACGTTTAAACGTTATTTCGGTTTCTCACTTGTCCAAAAACAAAAGTAAATTGGACCAACATCTTTTCCTTATATAAAATATACACATATTAGAAAACTTCTAACCAAGTCGAAGCACGATGTACATATATAGCGAAACAAATGTACATAGACTTCGCATCAAAGACACATCGATTTATTTTTGCCATTGGTGTCTCCAGCATAGTTTAGCTCAATGAGATAACGGTAACTTTCTCGAAATGATCATTACCAAATGGTTAGTGTTATTGTGGCGAATGTTCTCAAGAATCGCTCATCTCCCATCACTAGCGTCACTACCACAACTACAGCTGTTTAGATACATGGCGTGAGAGCGACAGAGGGAGAGGCAGCTCGCGTGTTTGCGAATGTGGCACAAAGAGGAGATGACGATAGATAAACGCTTCGAGAACACTGTTGCACGAATAAACCAGAAAGGTGTAGACATTTCTAGGTTGTGAAGCTGCTGTCTGCTAGGGTATATAAACCGCGCAAAGACAACGCAAATCAATCAGTTTATTTTGAGAGAAATACACGATCTTGTAAGACAACGGACGAAGATCATGAGTGATAAGATGAAAGCCAGATACGACAAAGCCATCAACTCGGAAGGTTTTAAAGAAGGGGATTTAGTGCTGTTATACAACCCACAACGAAAGAAAGGTTTGTCCCCAAAACTGCAATGTAACTGGGAAGGCCCATATAAAGTAATAAAGCGGATAAATGATGTTGTCTACCGCATACAAACTGTTGGAAGACCACGAAACAAAATGAAGGTGGTTCATCTGGAGAGGCTAGCAACGTTTGGATCGGGAAATGTGTCTGATCGGGACGATCAGACTTAGGTGGAGGGCAGTGTGGCGAATGTTCTCAAGAATCGCTCATCTCCCATCACTAGCGTCACTACCACAACTACAGCTGTTTAGATACATGGCGTGAGAGCGACAGAGGGAGAGGCAGCTCGCGTGTTTGCGAATGTGGCACAAAGAGGAGATGACGATAGATAAACGCTTCGAGAACACTGTTGCACGAATAAACCAGAAAGGTGTAGACATTTCTAGGTTGTGAAGCTGCTGTCTGCTAGGGTATATAAACCGCGCAAAGACAACGCAAATCAATCAGTTTATTTTGAAGTGTTGTACAGTGAAGTACTGAACAGTAAATTAACCCGCGATATTGTACTCTAACAAGGGGAAAATAGAGTAGGCTTTGTATTGGAAAATGGTTGAAAAGTTTTTGATAAGAGGAAAGGAAGTGATAAATAATTGAATACTGTCATAAAACACGTTAAACCTAAATTTCCGAAGTTTTACATTAAGCATCCAAATTTCGATCTTTTTCGGTCATTTGCAATTTTTCGGTCAAAAATCTCTTCGGTTTAGTAAAATTTTTTGAAATTCGGTCTTGGAAATTCGACATTTTTATTTTCGACATAACGTGCGGTACCCATTTATTTTATGCTAAGCTTAAGAGTAGTCCCCATAGTACAGATATTTAATTGTGAACTGTTAATAAAAAAAAAAAAAAACATTTTAAAACGAACAAACCTTTTGCTTTTCTCTTCAGGGTACTTTTATTCACATTCTTTGTCTTGCTTGTTCGTAAATATTTACGAAGAGGGAGTAGACAGTACGGAATTCCGCCCTTCAAGAGTTATTTAACATAGCTATTCACTGATATAAATTCATATGTCATTGAAATAGAACTGCATATCAATGCATAATTATGCTGCAACAATATAAACTGATATATACTAAAATTAACTTTGACTGTTTTATTTTTGTTTACAAACGCAAACTCACGCTTTTTATTGTTTTTGTTTTGATCGCCTTGGCCGTCATGAAGAGGCACATTCACAATGGTTAAAAGAAGGCAAAATAATGACAGTTCACTGATAGTGGCCTGACGTTGCCAGTCACCTGCTTTTTTGGTACAAAATTTCTGCTGAACAGTACCATTTCTGTCGAACAAAATTGAAGTGTTGATGTCTGCTGAAAAAGTCGGGTCTGGTACGATAAGTCGAAAAAAAATGTCGGACAAAAAATGTCGAAAACGAAAAATGTCGAAAAAATAAAGGCCGAACGAATTTTACACATCATTTATTAAATTAATTCGATATTTTTTATTAATTCGAATATGTGTCGAAAAAAAAGAAGTCGAAACTAAAAATGTCGAAAAAAAAATGTCGAAAACACAAAAGGTCAAAAAAAATGTCTCGAAAAAAATGTCGAATAAAAAAATGTCGAAAATAAGATATAAGATGTAGAAGCAATGTAATGAATGATGTGTAAAATTCGCGCGAATTTAACACATCATTCATTACATTGTTTCTACATCTTATATATTAATGTTGAGTATTATTGTTCTAGTGTTTTGCAATAGCTCTTGCAAGCAAATACAAAACCTGACGGTAAAGTTACAAACACACACTCTTAAGCTCTTCTAAATATAATTAACAACAACCTCTCAGAAACGAATCTACGGTTTAAAGATGTCAGACAAATTTCGATTTTTGGCGACTTTTATAGTCACGTAAATATTTGATGTATCGATACATCGATATTTCTATAAAAATTGTGAAGTTTTGAACTTTTAAACGTTATTTCGGTTTCTCACTTGTCCAAAAACAAAAGTAAATTGGACCAACATCTTTTCCTTGTTCAAAACTATGCACGTAATTAGAAAAATATACGCATATTAGAAAACTTCTAACCAAGTCGAAGCATCGATGTACATATATAGCGAAACAAATGTATATAGACTTCGCATCAAAGACAGCATAGTTTAGCTCAATGAGATAACGGTAACTTTCTCGAAATGATCATTACCAAATGGTTAGTGTTATGCTTTTAATAAGCACAAATCATAAGTCATTCTCAATCGTAATTTTTACATGTGCAGTTTGTAGCCCGAAAATGTCTGAGAATATTTCTGTTGTTACCTCTAACAAGGGGAAAAGTTGAATAGGCTTTGTATTGGAAAATTGTTGAAAAGTTCTTGATAAGATGTAAGGAAGTGATAAATAATTGTATACTGTCATAAAACACGTTAAACCCAAATTTCCGAAGTTTTACATTAAGCATCCAAATTTCGACCTTTTTCGGTCATTTGCATTTTTTCGACATTTTTTTTTTCGGTCAAAAATCTCTTCGGTATAGTAAAATTTTTTGAAATTCGGTCTTGGAAATTCGACATTTTTTTCGACATATCGTACGGGACCCAAAACTAATATATTATAGCTTAACTTGAGAAGCGCGAATTGCGTGTATATGTTATATCGTCGTGTTCATTGCAAAATCGATATGTGCATTTGGAAAGAGCGTAAAACGCGTTTTCCAAACAGCGCATAAAATCTGTTTTTTCGAAAGATATTTACTTCTGAAACAGTAAAATAATCTCAAATATAACAAACAGCATTAATATATTCATTAATATTATTTTATCGTTTCAGAAGTAAATATCTTTAGTAAAAAATGGATTTTATGCGCTGTTCTGAAAACACGTGTTACGCTCTTTGCAAATGCACACATCAGATTCTGCAATGAACAAGAAGATATATTGATGCTGACAATTGTTTTTCTTTGCCTGTTTGCTTACAGGTTTCTGAGCAAATTTGAGAGGTTACGGCAGACTGAAATCTCTGAGATATTCTCGATAAAAGAAAAAAACTATCAGAAAATAATGCTTGGAGCTGAGAAAAGTATCGATTTTTCGATACTGAAATAGTTCGATAAATCGATGTTTCCATAAAAACTGAAATATTTAGAACGTTTCAGATTATCAATTGTTAAAATCACTTCTCGAAAAAATTTAGTTAGTTGCATTTTTTTTGAATGCGTATAAAAAATGTTTTTTGGTCAAAAATTCCGACTTCGGATTCTGGATCCTTGCATTAATACGCGTATTTTGATACCTCGTTCAAAAATTTTGGTCGATTTTTCGGCCCGTACGCGAACTGCACTTTTACCGTTTTTTGTTTGTTATTGTGAAATATATTAAGTTTCGTACTAGAAAACTAAAAAATTCTAATAATTATAAAAAAATGTATAATTACTCAGATACTGTCATAATTTACATAAAAACTAATAAAATACTCATAACTTACATAAAAAAAAAAAAACGTCGTTTGACTTGATTTTCTGGATTTTTACCCCAACAAAAAAAAAATTCGACCTTTTTCGGCAATTTTCAACTTTTCGATATTTTTTAATTCGGTCAAAAATGCTTTCTGTAAAAGTAGGATTTTAGCAGTTCGTTTATTTCAGTTTCGACATTTTTTTTTTCGACTTATCGTACGGATCCCGAAAAAGTCAGCTGCAATGTAAACGTAGACTTATCAAAATGTATATCGGCGTCCTTAATATTTTAAATAGCTCCGTTGAAAAAATTATGAGCTGTAAGTTTTTGGATTTGTATTCCACTCAGGAGACGATATTAGTTTGTTATATAAGCCCAAAGTTTTTTCTTTCTCAACTTCAGAAAAAGGTAAATACTCTAATAGAGTATTTCAATACCGGAGTACTCCAATAATAGTTAGTACAAAAAGGGTGGTCCAATTAACATGGCGATGTCCTAGAATTGAACCACCTTTATACAAATAGTACTCTAACGTAAGGCGAGAGTTGGAGGCATTCCTCTCTAGCTATTTTTTGAACTTCAACTGGAGTAATCTAATTGGACTGGAGTAATCCATGGAGTACGGTATAGAGTACTCTTTGTTGGATTAGGTGGTACAATCCTAGGACATCGCCATGCGAATTGGAGCACCTTTTTAAAATGTAATTTTTTACAGGGTTTGGTCGATTTCGAGGGTTCAATTATGAAATACAGGTTGCGAATTGATCGAATTGCTATTTACAAGGAATACAATCGAAAGGTACCAAAAAGCGCGTCTCGGTTTCAGGAATACCACTAACTGCAAAGGTTTGCGGGATATTTGCAATCAAAGTTGCAAATTTTCATGTGGTTGTTGTAATCACATTAGGCCGTTCCTAAGAATGTGCAAAAAAGTATTCTGCGCGGAAAAACTGGGGATCGCGAAGCCCGCCAGCTTGGAAAAGTGTTATGCACATAAATTCAATGGATCCAGCCTCCTTATTGCGATCGGGCCCAGGCCATTTTCCGGTTTTTTCAGTGAAAATTTATTATAACATAAGGAAAAAATATACCAAATTTAGTAACAAAGTACCAACTCTGGCAGCCTATATACTGAACTGTCAAAGTGTGAAGAAGAAAAATGGCTGCTTTTTGTAGTTCGGCTTTCGAGACAGAAAAAATTGCCAAATTGATATAAATTTATTCAAAGAGTTCGCGAAAAACATAAATCCGCATATAAAATTGTGTTTTTTTAATTTCAGCGAGTGCACTAACAATATAAGTGCTTGTGTTTAGCCAAATAAAAAACTAAAATGGAAGGGTCTGAAGCAACCCAAGAAGAAGACCGATTAATTTCAGGTAAGTGGCCTTTGTGTGAATTTTTTCGTTCTGCAACAAATTCAATTGCTGTTTTTTAATTCAAACTTTCATATCAAGCATGGTTTACTTTTCTATAGCTTTTTTAAGATAGCGCACAGCCCGTGTCTATGTTTAAGCACTGAAAACTTTCTAGTGACACCGCCCCCATTAATTCACCTAAAAAACGCCTGACCTAAATTACTTTTACTATGCTTGCGGTACTTCGCAGACTTAAATGCAAGATGCTCGCTTAGGCAATGATTCATTAAACTAACGAGACTGCAGCGAAAATAACATACATATGTATATAAATATCGAGATAGACAGTTGTTGGAATGAGTTGAAAAATACTCTACATTTGGATCATGCCGTACCCATGCGCCCATATGGGACACATGTTGTTACAACAACAACTGGTCGGACAATAATCTAGTCAGCAACGGTTTTTTATCTTTTCCCAAAGTACTGCCGGCAAGTGACTTGAGGATCTTGTTGCGACCTCGTACCTTTGAGACCATTGCAGACACATGGCCAGCAAATGAGAAAGTATTATCCAATGTCACCCCCCATAACTTTGGGTGGCTGACAGTTGGTAGCTCAGTGCCATCAAGGTAGATGTCTTTTTAGTTTTTAGTTTCGATTTAGTCGGTGATATTGTCAGATCTCGCTCGGTGAAAAACCTAGAAAAGTTGCAGAGGTACGATGGTGACGCCCTCTGGCGTTGGTGGTAGACGTTAAACAGTGTTGGAGATGTTGATGTTGTAGCGAGTCGTAGCCTTGCCCAAATGTCAGACAGGGTCACCCCGAGTGTATTGCTCTTAGCCCGGTCGATATAAAAAAACGGCCCGCGTCGTTTCGGCACGATGGGTACAGCACAAGTACTGGTACCGTTCTCGTAGAACCGGTAATACGAGAAACTAGCCGTGTAGGCCATATAGGTCATTTAGAGTTACCCAGGGTGCACCAACGGGGAGGCGACCTACTCTTACACCCCTGGACCTGTGAATTCCACAAATTCATTGTGATTAGCTCGAGATCAACACCACCAGCTTGTATAACTATACCCTGACACTCTAAGGGTAAGTCTCTTTGGTCAGTGTTGATATCAAATTCCCTATACTGCACCGTATGGTGAACAAGGAACGCGAGACCACCTCCGCCGTCCGTGCGGCATGCCGGAGAACGTGGTAGCCTCCACTCGCTCGGAGATTCGAGTGGGGACCAAGTTTTGTCTCCTGGATTGCAGCAATTTTGATTTTATGTAGCTGCATAAATGTGGTTATCTCCGCTATCTTGCCGGTCAAGCCGTTGCAGTTAAATTGCAACAATTTAAATTGCGAAGGAGAGGCAATGGCCACTCTGGGAGTGGGAGAGCAACCAACCTTTGCATGATGCACACTGTACTGAGTGTGATCGTCTTGTGTATATTTTCTTCCGGCAAACGCAGCAGAACCATTCTCTTGGGTCAGGATTTGGCTCAATGCCAGCCCGGATCAAGAGAATAAGGAGCAGCCGTGCTGCAAGGGGCTGTTCCGGGGATGACAATAGGTGAGGGAATCGTGACGCGTTAGACAGGGTCACTTCGAAATGTATTGTTGTTGTTGTTGCGGTCTGTCACCTCCCAGTAGAAAGGTTTTGCGCACACCTTAAATTGCGGTTACCGAGAGAGAATTTCGAAATGTATTGCTCTTGGCCGGGTCATTATAAAAAAAAAAAAACCCGGGTCGTTTCGGTACGAAGGGTAATGTACAAGTACAAATACCGTTCTCGCAGAACCGGCAATACGTGAAACGTATCCATTCTTTTGTCCCGGGGTTCGGCTCAACGCTCGCCCGTCACAATAGAATATCTTTCAGCCCTGCTGACAGGGGGAGGCTGATAGTTTCGGAATGGGACAAAAGAAACTAAACAGGGTTACATTGAAAGTGACAGTCCTTGGCCGGGGTAAAACCCCGGGTGGTTCCACTGCGCAGAGATCCATGGCGATGTCCTGAGTTTTCCGCTCTGAGAGGTGACTGCCGAATGGGAACCAGAAAGTAAACAGATGGCTGGTGCTATGAGGAGACAAGCCGCATGTTGGACATTCATCGGGGCACAGTCTGGATAAGTAGGAATTTGCAAAATTTGCATTATGATGAAAGACGTCCCCTATTCAGAACCTTTTTACTTTGGTGTTAGATTTATAAATTCTAGGGAACTACCACTTTGAAAGTTCCGAATGAGAAGTCCACGTCGACATTATTTCTTTAAACAAATACTACGGCCATTCTTTAGCTATACCAACTATTTTACGTATCATTTAACCCTTCAGTAACCTGGATCGATGTATTGACCACAATTTTTTGTTTTAAATTTATTTAGATAATGTTATCCATATCCAATCGGGTATGACTTCAAAATGTGTATGAGACCCATGTCAGTTTTAATCTCTTTATATGGGGTGGAACGATCCCTTTTGTTTGACCATGTGCAATGAGGACACGAATTGGGCCCTTTTATACCTAAACGGGTATTGTTGGACAGACTTTCAACACCTATACATAAGTATACCACACAAATTAATATTAAGCTATGCTAACTCTGTCCATAAGAAACATGGCAAGACTATCTACTTGGCCGTAAAATGAAACATACTATCTACATATGGGCAAATCCTAGAAAAGTGAGTTGAAATTGAGGAAAATTGGCTTTGTTGTAGAGTTTCCAAAATACCGTTATTGGCAAATGAATAGACCAAGCTCCTCAGAAATACATATATGCTTTTTATATGAAAAGCATTTTTAAATTGATTCGTAAATATGGCCCAAATACACTTGAAACTGTATAACTAACTCGATTTTAAGAACTGTTGAAAATTACCACTAAAAATGCATTTTTAGACCGAAGAGTGAAACGTCAGTGACGCTTTATTTCCCCATATGTATGTATGTACATTAGTGATGTAAATTTTTCGGGTTTTGGCCATCCCGGGATTTTCGGGATATGGTTTTACAAATCCCGGGATCCCGGGATTAGTCCCGGGATTAGGGTACTCGTTATTTCTAACAGGTTTGCTTGAAAAAGACTGGAGAAATAAATTGTGAAACTGTCAACTTTTAAATAAATAACGAAGAATTGAATTATCACTTATATTTTTTATTTACTTTTAATGTATTTCATTTGAATAAAAAATGAAAATAATACACTTCACTAGAAAGCCATAAGTTATAAATAACTTATTAAGTATTCTTTTTTTTGGAAGTTGAATTCCTACATGCTCAAAAATTCATTTACGCAATTCACAACCTCTAGTATTTCGTGCTATTTGTCTATTTTCAAAAAATGTAGTTATATTGATAACCATGGAAACACAACGATAGACGAATTCGACACCCCTTGTGAATTGCCCAATTGTACTTTTTTACTACTTCAACGCAGCTATAAGTGCAACTCTGACTTAGAAATCTTGCAGTTCAGAAAAAATATCTTTAGCTAATTTCTTATAGAATAATGTATCAGAATCTGGTACATAATTGGAAATTAGGTTTCAAAAATCTATGCAAAATTCGAGAAAATTCGGCAAATTTTTATCAAAATTCTTAGGTTTCTTATCAGATTTTTTAGAATATTTTGAAGTATGCGATTTTGTTGACCGTTTCATTCTTGTATAAGGTGTTAATCTTAAGCTTTTAAAAAATGTCTCTGAGTTTTGAAATTTATTTTTCTTAACGTTTTCTTACATACACTTTTATACTTTTAATTTGTTTTAAGGAAAAATGACTTAAGCTCGTCAGAAAAAAAATTGCCAAATTCACGGAAACTTTTTACAATCTTAAGACTAACATCCCATTACGCTATGTAAAATCAAATGGGCAACAAATCTGCTAGAAACGTAAATTTGTCGAAATTGCATAAACTGGGTGCCCTTACATCTACTTCGGAGAGTGTATTATCTTCAAAGTATATTGTTAATTTATTAATATAAATGTATTAAACAGTTTAATAGTGGTAAATATTATTTAAAAATAATAAAAAAAAAATTTTAAACATTCACCACGCCTCTTATTGGATTTTGTTCACACATATTTTCCAACAATCCCGGGATTTTCAAGGGCTTAAAAGGGTCGGGATCCCTAATGTACATATATGCCAATGTTTGATATGTGGCAACATTGAAGGAGTGGAAATGCCAAATATTTATTTCCAAATGGCTAGCGCGACATCTGCTGGAAGGAAGACACATTAAATGTTTTAATTTCCGTCCCACTTTTTATTTCCTATTCAAATTTCACTATCCATAAATTTATTTCGTCGCCGCCTTAAAAGCTAACTGCAATAATATACTCTTCTAAAAACTGTTTTTCACAACTAAGTATATAATGCTCGGTTTCACGCGCACTTAGACTTGCTTATCAGTTTCTTTTTCTTTCCTAACAACGATTAATAATTATTAATAATAATATAATTATAATTGAGTGCTTATATATATGAAATTATGTCATTATGTTAATCACGGTTAAGCGTTTTCACCAATTAGCTTGTACCTATTTTCTCAGATGATTCTTTAATTTTTCAAAGGAAGCGAAATGATTTATGTATTACGAACTAGGCCAAGCCGGGAAACAGAAATTCTTAGCCATTCACTACCGGAACTATGACGGAGACTTTCGAAACCAACGACGCATTACAATTAACCGTAAAGTTTAACCAAAACAGCTGTTTTATATACTTTATTCTTAGCTCTCTTCCGCCTTTTTCCCCCATTTATGTGTCAATAGATTTTCCAATTGTATGACTGATAAACACATATAAAGCGCCGGTTTGTTTCTTCAAAATATTGTAAATTAAAGAATACTCTTTGCCGATTTTATTAACTCGCAGACAGACACTGCTGGTGGATCTGTTTGTGCGGCGTGCACTGATTTTGCTTGGTTGCTGGTCGTCGGTGTTAATAATAATTCTAAATAGACAACTTTTGCCTTCACCATGTTTTCAATGTTCCTCTCTTCTTTACATACTATTACTTATTTTCATTTTTGCTTGCTTTACGCTTCGTTTCCAATGCTCAGTAGTATTCAGCGTGTGTATTTTGTGTGTAATGTTTTTGTGTTAGTTCGTTTTGAAATCATTTTTTGATTGCTGTTTTGGTTTTTTTTTGTGCTTTTTCGATTTCTTGCCAGCTTTCGTTTTTATTGTTTTAGTTAACTTTTGTATACCCTGCTGTGCTAAAGGAATTCTAGCTGGATTTCGGTAAGAGGTAATAATTTGCGCTTTCTAAAATGCATTAGACGCTTCTCAAAAACTAATTCGACAAAAAAATAGTAACTTATTTCTACATACCAACTATCCTGTCAAATCATATTCCAAGGGACAGTTTGGCGGTTAGGGCTCGATATATCGACCAAAATTTTTAAATTGCCAAAAGGTATCAGGTTCTCGAAAGAAACCTACGTAGGTAACCCTGCCTGAAAATATCTTCGCTGGTACACGGCAGAAAATACCTTTAATTTGGTACTCACATGGGCACGTCTTATTTAATATGGGAAAAAGAGTTAAGATAGGTGGCAATCCTGCGAATCGCTTAAAGACCCAACATGAAAACAGAAAGTTTTATAATGAATCTCTATGCCAAATTTGACCCAAATCACTTCAGACGCTCCCAAGATATTTTTCGATATACATACGAAGCAATAAATGAAATGCCCTTAGGTGGCAATCCCAGGTCCTCCGAAAATACGTTTTATATGATACCCATTTTTTAATCTTTGCAAATTTTAGTTCCCAAGTTGATATCCAACAACACTCCAATTTATCTCCAACCTTAGATATATTTTGATTACTTTGTAGTTCTCAAGTTGATAGTTATCCAACATATTTTCCAATCTGCAGACTTTAATATTCGAATAAAATTTGAGGAGCTTAGACTAAAATTTTTGTAAATAAAAACTTGAGAAACGTTCTCAAGTTATTTCTGTGTTGAGAAACAAAGCTTGAGGTTTGAGATCTAACGTAACCGGAGATGATTAAAATCAATTCAATTACAATTACAATTACTTTCCTCAGTAATTGAAAAATGTAATCAATTCCTTTTATGAAAAGAAAAGGATCTGATTCATTTCAATTCCTAAAAATAATACCAAAAGTATTTCATCGTTTTGAGGCTCGGGTACAAGGTATTTTTTTATGGAATTGAAAAAAAATTACCTTGTGAAAATGCAATTGCCGCGCCATTACGTCTGAAAGGAATTAAAATGTAATTGAAATTTTGTCAACTACATTACAAGGACAGGAAAATGTACTTGAGAATTTCCCATTCCATTCCTTAAAGGAATTTGAAAAGTAATTGAAATGCTAAATGTTAATTGGTGTATAAAAACGTATTGCGATTTATGTAAATGGAATTTGCGGGCCATGCTCACTATTGGGATCATTTTGTGGTGATATTGAGCTCATTTTGGGTTAAACTTGGGGTCATTTTGGGATAATGTTTGTGCTATTTTAGTATCATTTTCGGGTCAATTTGAAACTGACCCCAAAATGACCCCAATAAGATCCTTATATGACCCCAAAATGAATTGCAAAAGTAATTGAAAAAGTAATGAAGTTAAATTACTTTTGAAATTCCTTTGTGGAGGAAGTTCTAGAGAACCTTTTCCATTCCTTGTAATGTAATTGAAAAAGTTCAATTACATTTTCCATTCCTTTCACTTGAGCCCCAAGGCGATCAAATACTTTTGGTATTTTTTTTTTTTTAGGAAATTAAATGTAATCAAATCCTTTTCTATTCAGGAAAGAGATTTATTACTTTTCCCAATTACATGTAATGGGGAATTGGGAGTAATTTAATTCCTAAAGTAATGATTACTACGCATCTCTGAACGTAACTTAAGAACAAATGTTTGTTGGGTATCTTCGTTGCTATACGGTTGAAAATACCTCTCCTTTAATACCGATATTGGCACATCATGCTCAATATTTACAACAAAAAAAACTAAGGATAGAGAACCCAAGGAGTGGCAACATCCAAGTAGAAAGATTTAGAAAGAAGCATACACAGTACTAGCTACAGGCCAAATGTGATTCTAATTGCTTCAGCCCTATAGTAGTGGAAGTACAAAAGATTTATTTCCAAAAGGCTGTTGCGAGATCTGCAGACACACCAACAGTTTTCATTTCCGTCCCCTTTTCTAATTTCCTATTCAAATTTCACTCTTCTAAAAAAAAAATATCGACGCAATGAGGTTAACTTCGAGAAAAATTATAACCGCACAACTGAGTATATAATGTTCATTTTCAGTCGCATTTAGTGTTCTTTACTTGTTTTGGTAAATTTTTTTTGTTCTTCCAAAAGGTTTGCCTTTATTTTTCAGCGCTTATTTAGCGGCAACAGTTTATGATTAGCTACGGTCGCATTTGCATGTCGCGAACGGTCGGTTTTCGTATATACTACATAAAGTACAATAATTAAACATTTTAATTCTCAACGAAAATTTATTACGACAAGAGTTGGAATCATATTTGCGGTGTATAGCCAGAATTAATTGCAAAAATACATACAAATGTGATATGAAAGTTTTTTTAGTGTTCCAGAAAAATTTTGAAATATTCAAGATTTATAAAAAGTTACACTCATATTTTATTACACAATTTCAGTGCCGAAGAAATCTTACTAATTTGATTGTTGCAAAGTTTAAGGCAATGACACTGAAAAACTTTCCGTGTTTTGCAGCAGACTATTCAATCCTTTAGGTTGTTTTTCATATTAACAATTTTACATTTTTAAAAGTATACTTGTTTATACTGTGCACGAATATGTATTAGGGTGTGCTTGTTTAGGGGAGAATTAACATTTAACATCATTCTCATTCATTTATTAACCTCCTGTTGGAAACACCAAGGGAGGTCTAATCATTGTCCACCTGGTTTTTTCTATACCAATCGAGGACTCTTCCCTAATTCGAATCTCGATAGAAAAACTCACTTGGCCATAGCATCTCTTCCCATTCGCATGACATGGCATTGCCAACTAAAACTTATTTTCAATTGCTTTGGGAAGGACCATACATCCACTTGACAATATTAGTTCAATAGCCATTTCGACCATAAGAGATTTATTGAGCGTGATATTACACTCAGAAAAAAAGTTTCCTTATTTTGGCTCCAAAGACATGGCTTCCTTAAACTAAGTAAAATATTACTTAATTTAAAGACTTTTTTCCTCAATTTAAAGACTTTTTTTCCTTAAATTGAGGAAAAAGTCTTTAAATTAAGGAAGCCATGTTTTTGGAGCCAAATAAGGGAAATTTTTCCTTGAAATAAGGAAACTCTTTCTTGAGTGTAGTTTGTCGACGTATTTACTTCACACTTTTCTACTCAGTCCAAAGCAGAACTTGTGGCCACTGGCGATTCTCTCTTGAAATTTTCGACATTTCGGGTTTCCTCTGCAATCCTGGTGGAGCGGAGTTCGCCTTGGTTTTGAAACCATATAGCCTATATTTCTCGTGCTAGAGCCAGCTTTTCCCCAAGGAAGAAAACTGCAAAAGTCCCTATCGATCCCATTTGTGCTAAAGAAGTTATTCGAGAGAAATGAAAACCCCTTTAATTTGAATTTTTCTCGACTTTTGTCCCCGAATAACTCTTTTGCCACAAATGGGATCGATGAGGGCTTTTGCAGTTTTCTTCCTTGGGGTGAACCTACATAAGCTCTCCAAAAAATTTTTTTCCTGCATGGAGAAAAGCTGGCTCTAGCTCGAGAACTATAGGCTGTACAAAAATAACTATTTTCATTGTCGATGGAGAACTTCGTGACAAAAAACGATAAAAGAAAAATTTTCTACGTATACTAAATTTTTCGAAAAAAATCCTGAAAAGCCCATACTTGACGAGAATTTCCAGGTCTACAACTTGGTCTCAGGTAATTTTTCGTAAAAACTTACCGTTTTCGGGAAAAGTTCAAAAAATCTTAAATTTTGACCTTGGACCCCGAATAACTTTTTTAACATACATGGGATCGATTAGGACTTTTGGAGTTTTCTATCAGAAGGTAAACCTAAGCTTTATTCAAAAATTTGGCTCTGTGGGATTTATTTTTATGTCTATATTGATCGGACTATTGGGCCGTTTTCTCAAGTGAACCTAATTGAATTGAATATTCGGAATTGATTGTTATTCAACTACAGTAATTGTATCCATCTATCAACAAAAATTTACGAATATACTCACCGTAAATTTGGTCAAAAAGTTAAGAGTGTACAACGGATTTTTTTATTCCAATATCATCCCAACCTCCTTACACTATTTTCTTCATCGAATAGCGCCCATAAACAGTGTTGCCGCTGAAAAATTTCAAAAAGGGTCCCAGCAGAAAATAAGGGTCCCCTCTTTTTTTTTGATATGAACACATTTACATAAGCCTTTTCCATTTTTTATGTCGAATGACTAAGTTTTGTACTATTGCAAGTAACACATACAAAATATAAATATTTTTAGTTTAATAGCAATGATAATCGCATAATGTAAAAAGTTTTTTAAACCTAAAAACCTCCACTTTAAGGATATGTCTTTGCAAAAGGTTTTAAAAATGATAAGAAAACTCACTTTGAAGAGAATTCCATTTTTTTCAGTAAAAAAATTATGGAAAAGGGCGAAAAAGCGACCCATGAGGGACGGCCAAAATTGCCTAGGCGGTTAAAGGCTATTTTAAGTAGGTAAGGGGTAAGGTGCAGAAATAACTTTTTCGAGGCTTATTTTCTCATAATTTACTAACTTTGTAGGGGTAAGAGCCCCCTTTGTAAAAATAGGGCCCGGGGTCATGGCTCTAAAAAAGGCTCAAATTGACCCTTTAGGGTCCCCAACGGCAACACTGCCCATAAACATTGTGACTTTAACTTTTTTACGAAGCGGATGGACCTCTGCATCTTTTTAGTTGTTTTTTCTATTCAACCTTTTTGAAAAAGGGCACATCCTAATGTAAATACTAACACCTATCAACGCTTCAATAGACCTACATAGTACAACTGTAGTATATACAATAATCAAATGTATGGTCCTTATAATCAAATGTAGTATTTTTCCAGTCTCACCCCCTAGATCGGTTGCACCACGGTCAACTATATCGCACATAAATTTTTATCCCGATTGGAGATGGTTTAAATTAAGGAAAAAGTTACTTAGCTAAGGAAGCCATGTCTTTGAAGCCAAATAAGGGAAATTTTCCTTGAAATAAGGAAACTCTTTTTTGAGTGTATGGTAGGAGATATCACATACAAAATTTTGTTGCGATTGGAAACACCTAAGGCGTGTCGCAGGGGGTAGTCTGAGCTTTAACCACCCTCCGACACGCCTAATCTGCAATCGGGCTAAAAATTTCTTCGGCTATATTACACTGTCGATTAAGAGGTTGAGCCTTTGGAAATCTGATGATAAAATCGTACAATCATACAAATAAGGGCCACCTTAATGTACATACTCCCATAGGTACATATATCAGCAGATTTCTGACGTAAAGTGTTTATAATTTGCATTCGAATACAAATTTTTTGTACATTCATATCTTCAAATTTGCCTAGTATTATTCTGGTGATGATCAGTTTTTGATTTTAAATTTTTGCTTAGCGTTTTCTATTTCCTTTCTTGTAGCCGGTTTCGCACACAAAAGATATTACAAGCATTTACATTATTGAGTGGTGTGAAAAAAAGTAGCACTGCTGCAATGATAAACAAAAATTTACTTCATTGGTATCCCTGCAAAAAATGCGATTAGTCTAGGAACAACCCGGGATGAGTTGTTAAAATATACCCAAGGTAAGTATTCCGGTCATAAGAGGCAACTAAAATCTACTACTTTCGTTTCAAGACAGTCGGGCTAGTATCACCAGGTGCTATTCACAGGAACGTACAACAGTACAACCATATCTGGTCTATCACGTAACTTTTTATAAGAAGATCTTTCGCTAGGCAGGGTTAAGTACTGTTACAGCAACAACAAGAACAACAACAACAACAACAACAACAGCAACATAAGTTGCAAAGGGGTATGCAACCCAGGCCAGTTTTGATATCTTTATATGGGTTGAAGTGCTCCCTTTTGTTTGAGCATGTCCTATACTCTCCGGGGAAGCCTGAGATCCCTAGAGGGCGCGTCCCTCAAATATCCCCAGCGCACCACACATGCCGAAGAAGGACACTTCGTTAATAAACCAAAGTACCAAAAATCCTGTCGCTTCTTTGGGAGCCGAGAAGCCGGCAGGTGGGCATCTATTCTACATGTAAGGCGGGACCTGATTCGAGCATTCGAGTGGTTATGGACCGGTCTAATTAGACATTTGAAATAACAAAAGTCCGACAGAGCCAAATTTTGGTAGAGAGCTTAAGTTCGCCGTCGATTCCATGTGTTCTAAAAAAGTTATTCGGGGTCAAAGGTCAAAATTTGAGGTTCTAAGGATTTTTCTCGAAAACGGTAAGCTTCTTTGAAAAATTACCTGAGACCAAGTTGTAGACCTGAAAATTCTCTACATAAATGGGTATTTTTTCTCTAAGAGTCACCAGTTCTGAGATATCGCGATTGTAAAATTAGGTCTATGCATTATATGCACATATGTATATGCCACGTATGGACTTCTCATTATTTTCCTCGAAAGCTTTAGTATGTGGGAAATAAATTTTCTTTTGCCGTTTATTTGTCTGAAAGTTCCCCATCGATAGTGAAAATAGTTATTTTTGTAACATCTATATTTCCCGAGCTAGCGCCACTTTTCTGCATGCATAATATTAAACACTACTAGTCCGGTAAATTTCGATATTTTATATACACGGTTAAAAATTTGAACCTAAATCTTAAACTTTTTTGGACTACATATATGACCAAACCAAATTTGGATTCAACTTCAATCTAGACCAGTTATCATGAAAATTGGCTAAATGAATCGGGTTTCAATTATAAACCAGAAATATTTCAACAATTATTTAAAGATAAAATAATTTTTGTCCGTTGGCGGGAATTCGAACCATCATTCCCGTCCGCTCTACCACTGAGCTATATCGCACACATAAATGTTGTTGGCAAAATTCAATCTTGAATAAGCTTTCAAAAATAAATTTGTATTTTCAACACTGATACTCTGTGTCAGTGTTGCCGCCGAAAAATTTCAAAACGGGTCCAAAAAAAGGGTCCCAGCGGGCCCCCTCTTTTTTTTTGATATGGACACATTTACATTATCCTTTTCTATTTTTTTTGTGGTTGAATGACTGAGTTTTGTACTATTGCAAGTAACACATACAAAATATAAACATTTTTAAATGTTTGTAGTTAGTTCAATAGTAATGATAATCGCATAATGTAAAAAGTTGTTTAATCTTAAAAACCTCCACTTTATGGATATGTTTTTGCAAAAGGTTTCGAAAAAGATAAGAATACTCACTTTCAAAAGAATTCCATTTTTTCCCTTAAAAAAATTATGGGAAAGGGCGAAAAAGCGACCTCTAAGGGACGGCCAAAATTGCCTAGGCGGTTAAAAGCTATTTTAAGTAGGTAAGGGGTAAGTTGCAGAGCTAACTTTTTGCAAGGCTTATTTTCTCATCATTTACTAACTTTGTAGGGGCTAAGACCCAAAAAAACTAAAACTTTTGTATTTCAATCACCCTAATGTATACATACATACATGACGGAGTTGTCATATTATACAGCATTGCCAGTAGTAAGACTTCACTTAGGCAAAACATTTGGAAATCGGCAAGAGTTCCCGATGTAAGAGTAAAAAAGGAACAAGGAGATTTTTTTGGTTTTTAACAAAAAAACGACAAAAATGCGTTTCATTGCAGTTTGAAAGTGAAAAGGGGTCAAAAAGGGTCACGAATTTAAAAAAAAGGGTCCAAAATGGTACTTTTTTGAAAAAGTGGGGTCCGGGGTCCTGGCTCTAAAGAAGGGTCAAATTGACCCTTTAGGGTCCCCAACGGCAACACTGCTCTGTGTATTTGTACAAAATATCAGCAAAAATAATAGTTGTGATTGAGAAACTACCTAATAAAGCGAGATTTCGTCACGTTACAAAAAGCGTAACCGATTTTTTTTACTTTATTATAAACAACTTTAAATGTAAGTTTGCTTTACATAATTTATTTACTTACTTGGTAGAAGGAGAATACAAGATTTTGTTTAAATTGGTTGGAAACTACTAATTTTACACAGAAAAATGCTAATTTTCGTCAATTACGTTACATAAAAAAATAGGTATAAAAATATAACAAAAAAATATTCCGGTAACCCTAATTTATTCAAGTATATTTTCGTTAAGATTTATGCCAACGATAACTTGATATATAATCTACATAGTTCAATATATGTATAACAACTTAGCCCTGCTTGAAACTTTGAAACAAAACGTTGGTTTTACTGCTTTCATCAATCTCTGTCATGGAAATTCCCTGCTCTTGTTTTGCACAACACTGTACACGCGTGTGCATGCATCGTTACAATGTAAATGATGATAATTATCCTATCGCAACATTTGAATGCTTCCAAATCCAAATCAATAGCGGGTGCTTCGGTGTTCCGTGGAATGCGTCATATTTTTGTCATTTGCTGAGCTCATTTTTTATTTGTTTTGAGCTCACGACACGCAGCTGAGTCGCCTCGTTTCATTCAACTTAGCGCGCGCACAATGCTAATTAATACGTTTTTGTTTTGTTTTGTTGTCACACCCAACACGTAAGTAAAGAGTGTTAAGGTTTTTTGGCAATGTTTTGCTTTTGATAAAATATAACAAAAAAAGCTTAAAGTGTGATTTGAGCTAAAGTTAGATTATTATTACATCAAAGAATTTCTTTTAGTTGCCAGCCATATGTTCTTTTATGATTAGGAGTACACCCTAACACTTTATGCCAAGGTAAACAATAAAAAAGGATAATGGATTAAACAATTTAGAGATCTAGCGGTGTATCAGCTTTGACACATTGACCTTGCCAGTAGATTTTGAAACTGATAACCGATACTACTCTGTAATATAGCCATCACCGGCGATACACTGGCAGTCAACGTGTCAATTAATGTCATCATGAAGTCCGTAATGTGAAATATCGTATGGTTAATTTTTAGCTAGTCATTCGATTCTCTTACTTTCGATACAGTGGCCTTGACTTAAGTATAAATATTCCCAGTAGGAAACACTGGGAGGGGGCGGATCGTTGTCTCGCTACTAATGGCAGCACTAGATTTGAAGGAGAAGTTTATTCAAATTCAAAGGATCTGGACCTGGAACTCTTTTTGAGACTACCTGATCATTTGCGCGTTTTTCAGGCTGAAGTCTCAGCAATCATGGACGTCGTGGCGACAGCCAAGCAGCTCTAAACAAACTCTCAACTGCCGCAGATATCTTTAAGAGATGGCCCAACAGAACCGCGTGAACCTCACATGAGTCCCGGACACAGAGGCATTGATGGAAACTGTAAAACAGACGAATTTGCAAGGCAGGGCACGACCAAGCAGGTTATTCCGGACAAAAAACGCTTAGGTAACAACATCGGTTGAGTGGTTCCTAAGATATTGACCAAAATGTGGACCAAAAGTGGCTCTATCCATTTAAAAAATAAGCGTAATTCTTCGTTGTGATTCTATAACTCAAGAACGGGCTCAGCTATCCGAGCCAGGGCTTGTTCCAAATATTTAGTAGATGGTTTGTGTGAAGTTTGCACAAAATCGGTTGAGTGGTTCCTAAGAAATTGAACAAAATGTGGACCAGAAGTTGGGAATAGGGTTAGGGATAGGGATAGGGATAGGGATAGGGATAGGGATAGGGATAGGGATAGGGATAGGGATAGGGATAGGGATAGGGATAGGGATAGGGATAGGGATAGGGATAGGGATAGGGATAGGGATAGGGATAGGGATAGGGATAGGGATAGGGATAGGGATAGGGATAGGGATAGGGATAGGGATAGGGATAGGGATAGGGATAGGGATAGGGATAGGGATAGGGATAGGGATAGGGATAGGGATAGGGATAGGGATAGGGATAGGGATAGGGATAGGGATAGGGATAGGGATAGGGATAGGGATAGGGATAGGGATAGAGATAGGGATAGGGATAGGGATAGGGATAGGGATAGGGATAGGGATAGGGATAGGGATAGGGATAGGGATAGGGATAGGGATAGGGATAGGGATAGGGATAGGGATAGGGATAGGGATAGGGATAGGGATAGGGATAGGGATAGGGATAGGGATAGGGATAGGGATAGGGTTAGGAATAGGGATAAGGATAGGGATTTTGATTTTACAACAACAAAAATTAAATTTCTCGAACCGCTGCTAAAATTAACACGCCTTCGTTCATTCTAAAAAAAGAAACCTGAATAAACTTCTGTAGATAATAACAGTACCCTGCTATGTGCTATGCAGTGCTATGACATTCAGTCAAAGGCAACATTACAAATCTGACTGAATGTCATAGCATTGTCTAGAAGGGTAGGGCCTCCTCATGTACAATATCGATTTAGGTGGAATATCTACAATGGAGAGAGCTGTCAGAATATAATGAATTAACATATCAGTGAGGTATATTGCCTCACTTGAACACACCTGCTGGAAACCCCATGGGTTTGACAAAAACAAACATCGCGGCATATAGACAGCTTCTTCTCGGTCACACTCTTCTTGTTGCATCCGATCTCAACATGTCCTTTCTTTGCATTACAATCCCAGGCACACGGCATACTCCGATAGGCTTCTTCTCCTACCATGTAAAATATTCTGGAAAGGTTAGTGCTGGTAATAAAGAGAAGCAAGGTGTACATGGAGCTTATCATCGAGTACGAATGACTAAAAAGCGCGTTAAAAATGATATGATAACCTAAACAAACAAAACAAAAAGTCTTCATAATTGAACTTGAAAAAATCAATTGATTGGTTTTTACTGTTTTGAAATTTCTTTATTTAGTATCGCTATCTTCCTCATTTTATCCATTCCCTACCATCATGCGCTCTTTGCCCGTTTCGTTTAAATAGCTAATTGCAAAGAAATTCAAGGCTAAGAGTAGCGTGCGAATTACTACAAAACTGTTGAAGACAACATTTTATTGATGGATTTAAATTATGTGACAAATAATTGATGCGTTGAACTTAATTACTTTTGTTGATGTGTGTGGATTTAACGTACATTTAAATGTTGATAATGGAGTCGCAAAGCTATAAAACATGCTTTTGAATGACTTGAGTGTTCCCAAAAAAATATTGAGAATTGTGTTTATCAATTTGCTGAATGGTTATTTGTTCGTGAAATTGGTTTATGTCTAGGTGTTACTAATTCCAGCAGGATTGTTTCTAGCTAATAAAAAACTGTTGGTCTCCCATAACACATTATGACGAATTCGATGATTCCTCGATTAATCCTCCTGAGTTCGAACACTGTATGTCAAATAAAAACACTTAGGTTATGCTTGTCAATAGTTCGCTTTATTCACTACTAAAAACTGTACTACAAACTCGTAAATTAGTTCACTCAACAGTACTTCACGTCAAAACACTTGAAAATAAACTGATTGTTTGTGCGGCAGTGATGCCGCTTTATATACCCTAGCAGAGTGTCCGTTTCATCACCTAGAAATGTCCACACATTTCTCGGGTATTCGTGTAACCCTGTTCTCGAAGCGGGTTTATCTATCGTCATCTCCTCTTTGTGTCATATTCGCAAACATGCGTGTCGGCTCCCACTCTCGCTCTCGCGTCATGTACCTTTACAGCTGTATTTAGTTGTGGGAATACAATTGAATTAGAGATGGTCGATTATTGACATCATTGTTTTATAATATAAGGTTAAGCAGTCCGAGACGTTTTTGACACTTCTCGGCTTCATGCTTCCTTATCTGATTGACAGTGCTACTTTTTTTCAAAATCGTATGAAAATGGTAGTAAAAACCAATATTCTTGATACGAACAAAATTGCAGCAACACCGAAAGCTTTTGAAGTTTGTTTTATTTTTATTCTGAAAAATTAATTGTCTTTTTATGAAAATTTATTATTTTAACTAAATAATAGCAATTTTTCGTGTTCTGCAGCCTTTTGTCAGCATACAAATATGATGATACATCGTTTGATGCTGAATTTAGGAAGGAAAAAGCTTGTGTGCATTCTTACAAGAAAAGAGTTCAGCTCACATTTAACCAAAATGCAGGTTCTGCCCTTGCCCTCCTCGCTGGCTTGAATGAGCTTGAAGCCCATAGTCCCCAATCCGCAGATCATCGAGCTGTTGACCCAGGGTTCTTGAATGAGGACCACATCCATGTCGCATTTAGAAAGACGACTACTTGAAGCAGCCGAAGATACTTTAGATATGAAAAGTGATTCATAATGGCCGTACCCATATCGTCGAGGCCTTCCCGTCCAGCAAGCTGTCTACCATCTCCGAGCTGTTCACGGCACTTTGCGAAAGTGCTGTGGCGGATAACATGCTTTTCGGGTCGGACTCCTCCTCTTGTAGTACTTTGATATCCGAGTCCCCGGAGCAGCAGAGATGGCAGCGCGCTCTGCATCGCCACGGTTTACGTGGTTAACGCCTACACTGTAATGCACTAGTCCATTGCAACTTTTAAGGGACTCGAGTGCCTCCTTATTCATGGTGAAGACCAGTTGTTTATCAGACCCTACCGCATCCCCGACCAGAGTGACACTCCAGTCCTGTGTCGGGAGGAACGGATTCATTATTCGCAGCATTGTGAGAATTCTCTCAAGCTCTGCAGGGATAGTAGGAATCCATGCCCTTGCCCTTGGCCAAGCCGGAATGTCCTTCCAGTCGACGACCTCGATTTTTGCACCTTTGTAGACTTCACCCAGTCTTGCAGCTGCTGCCTTGTACAGTGCAACAGTTCATGCGTCGTCACACGCGACTATTTCTGTCCCTGGTGCCAACCCGCATCCGTGATCGCCGATGTACCACCCGGAGTCTTCAAATAAACGTCAATAAGAGGGTTAGCGAGTTCGTTCCGGACGTGTCGCCACTGGTCTTTGGGGATGGCCAAACGGTCGTTGCATCTGCCAAGAATGCCTATAAGGATCCTGTCCTTAGTTACATCGGCAAAGCTTGGTTTGCCCACTCCGGGGTGAGGTTTTAACACCTCGTCCGATCTCTTGCGTTTGAAAGGGTTTCCGTTTACCCTCTTTGGCACATAAGTGGTTTGGAAATCCGGTATCAGAGATTGCACCAATTCACCGACTTCCTTGAACTCAGCGACAGCGTTTTCTGCGAGACTCCCCCATATTTCTTCAGGGTCATTGCGGCCAATCATTTTGTCCAAGTACGCAGAGCGGAGGGGAGATGTCTCCTGGGAGTCCGGACCCGTAGTTGCCATCGCGGTCGCTCCCTTTGCTGAAAGCTCAGGTGCAGCTTTTTTCTCCTTTGGATCTCCGAGGCCAGTTCGTGAGACCGCTGCCACAGACGTTAAGAGATTGGGTTTCATACCGGCGATTAATGAAAGTTATTAAAAAAAGATCCAATTATAAACATTGCCGTTTTATAAGCTTATTTCGTACATGTTTACTGCTACCCACAAAATGGGCATGCTTTTTACAGTTAAATTTAAAATTAATTTAATTTTCCTAATAATTTTAAAAAATAAATGTTGAAAAGACCATACACTAAAAAAATTTTCCTAAAGGGGGATTTTTTTACCGTTTTTTTCATGCTTCGTAAATGCAACTCTAATAAGGAAGCTATGCCTTGCAAATGTCAAAATCTGCTTAACCTTATATAATTTAACAATGATTGACATCATCAGCCACAAATCATGGGATTATAAAAGGAAAACCGCGGATTTGTGAGACCGATTGAAACCGATTCATTTTTCAAACCCAAAACTGACCCCGTATCCGTTATTTTTATCTGAAAAAGAACGAAACCGAAACCATTTCAAAAGCCGGAACCGGTTCCAAACGGTTTTAGTGGGCACATATGTAGGGTTTTCTTTTACAAACAGGTCCCCTGAAACCTTTTCATGGAAGATTGTCGAGCAAGGTTACACGAAAATCAAAACACACGTTTTGACCCCAGTATAAAAAAATTCTGAAAGAGGAAGTTTAACTAAACTTGAATGAAGCCAACGAAAAAAATTCACGAGCTCCGAAAAAGAAATGTTCAGGCTTGTCTCAGAAAGCACCAGAAATTTTAATGTTTTTGGCGATTTACATATTTCATTTAGTTTCCATTCAAATATTTTTCTAATAAAAAATGTAGAGTTAATTTTAGAAATTTGCTTTTCAGAAATTTCATCCATGCATAGCGTTATTAATATTTTTTATTATATTGGAGAAATTTCATCATGGCCCCAGGAAAAAAGTTATTTAACTTATGAAATGGAGATACATATGTACATAGGTACTTAAGTTTTTAGAAGTAAAATTTATGGTCTTCGTGTTTTTATTTGGAAACCGAAACCAGAACGAAACCGTAACCGAAACCGAAATAAATGTTGAAGAACGAAACTGGTTTCAAAGTACCTTTCATATGGCTGAAGTGTTAGTTGTTGTTGTTGTTCTTATAAGCGTACTTCGCCCTGCCTAGTCAGAAGATCCACTTATAAAAAGTTACTTGGTGAACCAGACAGGGTCATACGGATGTTGACAGTCCTTTGCCGTATATGAATCCGGTACTACACACAGAATAATTTTTGTTAACATGAACCATGTTTAACTAACATGAGGCAGATAGTGTTGTTTTAACAGGAATTTATGTTAGTATAACAGGAATTCATGTTATTTTAACACCAAGTCAAATCTTTCGACATGAGCTTCATGTTAATTTAACAAGAAGTCATGTTAATTTAATACGAAGTGAAGATATTCAACATGAGCTACATGTTAAAATAACATGATCGATACACTCAGAGAAAAAATCACAGTTATATCAAGAGTCATCTACTGTTAATACCCAAATATGGTTGAATTGGCGGAAATCTGGTCAAGTAAACAAATTTATGGTTTGATTTGACGAACAATTCATTTAGTTTAACAGACGTCCGCTTCTCTTCATTCAACAGCCCCGTCGTCTTAAATATTGCCAATAATTACAGTTGATATAATTGGAGGGGGGAGGTGTAGCTTGACGTCAAGCTGCGCCCCCCACTTTCGAGGTTTTAAAAAAGTACTTAAAAATTGAGCACAAAAAATTTTTTTGGGGAACTAATTAGCACATAAATAGCACATAATTCCCACATATAAAACTTTTTTCTACAGCTACCGTTTATTAGGGTGCGGTTTAGTTGGTCCCCCAACTTTGGAATTTCAAAAAAAGTACCTAAAATTTGAGCAACAAAAACCAACTTTGCGGAATTCTCGAGCATATAAATAGCACTTAATTCCCACATACAAAGTTTTTTTTCTAAAGCTACTCCTTCTTAGGGGGGGATGTGGCTTGACGTCAAGCTGCACCTCCCACTTTCGAGGTTTTAAAAAAGTACTTAAAAATTGAGCACAAACAATTTTTTTTGTGGAACTAATTAGCACATAAATAGCACATAATTCCCACATATAAAACTTTTTTCTACAGCTACCGTTTATTAGGGTGCGGTTTAGCTGGTCCCTCAACTTTGGAATTTCAAAAAAAGTACCTAAAATTTGAGCAACAAAAACAAACTTTGCGGAATTCTCGAGCACATAAATAGCACTTAATTCCCACATACAAAGTTTTTTATCTAAAGCTACTCCTTCTTCTTCAAGCTACACCCCCCACTTTCGAGGTTTTAAAAAAGTACTTAAAAATTGAGCACAAAATTTTTTTTTTGGGAACTAATTAGCACATAAATAGACATAATTCCCGGCATATCGAATTTGAAATCCGGCGATCGGGGATTTTGACCCCCTCCCCCCGTACCCACAGCCTCTGTTTTTTGAGACACCGAGCAGCTTATCTTGGAGCACATAAATAGCACTTAATTCCCACATACAAAGTTTTTTTCTAAAGGTACTCCTTCTTCTTCAAGCTACACCCCCCACTTTCGAGGTTTTAAAAAAGTACTTAAAAATTGAAAACAAAATTTTTTTTTTTGGGAACAAATTAGCACATAAACATAAATAGCACATAATTCCTGGACTTTCAAGCTTGAAATCCGTCGTGGGGGGGGGGGGGGGGCGGGGGGTGCAGCTTGACGGACCTCCGAGAATCGAACTCAGAATACCTAAAACAACAAAACTTTCTGTTAAAACAACAGCTTAACTTTTAACTTAGCAGCATAAACATACAAAGCTGACATACGAACAGTCCCGTTTGTTAAGAATTAACAAATGAAAGTTCAAGTGGACAGAAATTTTGTAAACTCGACAGTAAAATCCGGCAAATCAACTGTCACGGTTTTTAACACTTAACAGAAAACTATTGAAGCAACGAATTAATTACAGTCGATTGGGCAGAAATTTGTTATATTAAACAGTAAAACTGTTCAAATTTTAACGAGCGAACAGCATCTGTTGTTTCAACAGATATGTACATATATCGTGTGAATGATGTTTGACTGTGAAATCTGTTGATGTAACCTGTAATCCAGTTCATTGTACTGTATTTTTTCTTTGAGTGTATATAATCAATATCACAAAAAACCCTATAGATGGCGCTGAAAGCAGTTTATACAAAAAACCTATTTATGGTTCGTTTTTGTAAGTTTCGTAGACAAAGTCGCGGGCATCTGCTTCTCTGTAGTTGGTGTGACTGGCGGAGTCAGCTATCATGAGCACACTTAAGGTCCAATCCGCAGGTTAACTCCGTGCTTGAAGAGCTCGGCAGTTAGTGCGTTCTTTCAGGTGCTATACTATTTTTGGCCGAAATATTCCAATGATCTTTGAATTTGTAAACTAAGCTTAACTTTCTTTATAAAGAACCCCTCTTTAAAATAGTAAGTAACAACTGGACTCGATTAATGTGCTTAGGTTCTTTCTGGTAATAAACTTCCTTGACCTGCTTTGTTATCATGCCTATATTCGTTGAAATGTTAATGTAGCTAAATTTAAATAAAGACATTCATTCTTAATTCGATCCAAACACGACTTTAATTAATTATTTTATTGTTATAATTTCTTTTAGGTGTAGATTCGATCCAAACACGACTTTAATTAATTATTTTATTGTTATAATTTCTTTTAGGTGTGAACCAAGGTTCTAATGAAAACGTTGCTTTGACGTCGTCAACAGCACAACTAAATGTTATTGGAATCCAGAATTCTCCGATTCATAGCCCAACCACAGCTACAACAACACAACTGCACATCGAAGATGTTTATCAGCAACAACAGCAACACCCACAGTTACAACAATCAACAAACGATAACAGTACCACACATCAAATCGCAAGCGGAGTTAGGTGTGGAGTCAATATTAGCACACAACCCCAAAGACAAGCAACAAGCACAACAACAACAACAGCAAACGAATATACATCAACGCCGAAATCATCACGTACAAGTGGTGGAGGAGGCTCAGGTGGAGGAGGAGGAGTCGGCGGTGGTGATGGAGGTACGAATTCACCCATAAACATTGCGAGCAATCAGACGATTTCTGATGAAACAAATATAGCAACAACAACACAACATTTCAACATTGATTGTAGTATCATAACTGAGACCCAAGAGTCCCATATTATTACAGATAGTGTCAGTATTTATGTTTTAGATAATAATACAACAACAACGACAGCAATAAATAACAGTATTGGCATAAATAATAACAACAACAGCAGTAACAATAACAGCGCAAACAGCATTGGCATTAGTCATATTGCGAATGATAGTAGCAGCGTCAGTGGCGGCAAAAGCAGCGGTGCTGGTCGTACAACACAAACAACAGCAACAATTGTAACCTCGACACCTTCAGTAGCTGCCAGCACAGCGCCAACAGCAAGCGGCACTAACACACTTGGAAACTCAATCGCAATCATAATACCACCGCGGCAAGCGCTTCTCCCCTGGGGTCCACACTCACGTACGTCCATCATCAACATTTTACCATCTTATACACAGAGCTTGGTGGAAATGCCGTTAACACAGAGTGGCGTGCCTGTGGGTGCCGGAGGTGGCGGCATGGAAATACCCGCACCGCCACCACGTCCAGGCGAAATTGTTATGCGTAATCTATTTAGCGATTTCACAGTGCAAGCTGAAAAGAAAATTGAATTGGTTATGTTGGAAAGTGCTGATAAACATTTATCCAAACTCTTGCAACGTGGCGAGGATCAACAATTCGATCAATTGCTATCGGCGCTAGGTTCAGTGGCCGAACATTGTTTACCCTCATTGCTGCATACACTGCTCGCTTGGCATCGCCGTCAACTTTCCGATGGTGAAATCAAAAATGATCTCAAACGTTTGGAGAAGAATACGAATGCACCCAACCCCACAAAACCGCCAACCACAATCGATTTAGAATTTCAGCTACAGCGACGCGAAGCCGCCGTTGAATTCATATTTTGTTTGGCACTTATTGAAATACTCAAACAATTACCATTTCATCCGGGTCATGAGGATCTCATACGTAATATTGAAAATTTAGCTTTCAAACATTTCAAGTACAAAGAAGGTTTACAAAATAATCCAAATGCGCACAATATTCATATGATTGCTGATTTGTATGCTGAAGTGATTGGCGTTTTGGCGCAGAGTCGTTTTTCGTCGGTGCGCAAACGTTTCATGAGCGAACTGAAGGAGTTGCGTTCCAAGGAGGCCTCAAATACGACAACGCAGGGTGTAATAAGTCTGCTGATGGGCATGAAATTCTTTCGTGTGAAGGTAGGTTTTTTTTGGGGGGGTATTTGCGTTTGAGTTCGTTAAGGTTGTATTCAAAATCTCTAACATTTTTTATACATAGATGGTGCCAATTGAAGAGTTTGAGGCTTCATTTCAATTTATGCACGAATGTGGTCAGTATTTTCTCGAAGTTAAAGATAAGGACATCAAACATGCGCTGGCAGGTCTTTTTGTAGAGATTTTAGTTCCAGTAGCAGCGGTAAGTACAAAAAAATCTATTATTTGTAATTAAAAATCTTGAATCAGAGGAGTTAGCCGAGTTTCCCTATGTTGTGACTCGGGTTTTACTATTTTAGTATAGTCCCATCGTCACAGTCCTTGATTCCCACAGTTTCGACCACTGCCCTACGAGTAGGATCGCTGGTTCCCTATGTACAGTCACTTCTCAGAGCAGAAAACCCAGGACATCGCCATGGATCTCTGCGCAGTGGAACCACCCGGGGTTTTACCTCGGCCAAGGACTGTCACTTTCAATGTAACCCTGTTTAGTATGTTTTGTCCCTGTTTAGTAGGATCGCTGGGGTAACCGATTTCCCGAAGCTGCTCTGCATACTTATTGTCAGAGATCACAGAGTCGGCGCTTATCGCTAGAGCGGTGTTTTTATATACCCTCGTGAAGGGTAGACATCTTATCTTAGTCGCTAGCCACAGGGTTATGTTACCAGCGTGATCGTAGCTCCACATGGACTTTATCACGGGGGTAGCCTACTTTGTACAGCACCGTGCACATCGGATATTTGAACCCGGGAGGTAATCCATGGCCCAGTTACAACAAACAGCCGAGCTTATTAAGCCCTGGCTGAAGACCATGTTTGTTAGTTGCCTCAGGCTCAACTATGTACCTGCATCATGGAGAGAGGTTAAGGTAGTATTTATCCCAAAATCCGGGAAACCATCCCATTCTAAACCTAATGATTTTAGGCCAATAAGCCTATCTTCATTTCTACTTAAAATTATGGAAAGACTTTTGGAGGACTATGTCAGAAGATCGATAGACTCAACTCACATGTCGCGGGCTCAACACGCCTATAGTAAAGGTAGATCGACTGACACTGCCTTGCATTCTCTGGTATCTGTTATAGAAAAGTCAATTGACACAAAGGAATATACACTAGTGGCTTTCCTTGATATAGCAGGTGCCTTCAACAACGTTCTACCGGAAGCCATCACCTCGGCGTTAACGGGTCTGCGGGTCGATGCCTGCCTTGTGGAGTTTATCCGCAAATTGCTTATTAGCAGACGGATTACTACGGAGCTAGGCGGTAATTCGGTTCACAGACTCGTTAACAGAGGTACCCCGCAAGGAGGTGTTCTCTCTCCGCTCCTGTGGCTGGTTACTGTAAACCAACTTCTACGTCTCATGGAAGCTGAATGCTACCAAGTGATCGCGTACGCCGATGACATCTGCGTTATCATTCGGGGAAAATTTCCTCAAACCCTCTGCAATTTAATGGAAAATGCTCTAACTAAAGTATGCGACTGGGCGAACGCTTCAGGTTTGGAGGTTAACCCCGAGAAAACCGAACTTGTCCTCTTCACTAGGAGGTACAAAATACCGAACTTAATACCACCAAAAATTGGGAATACAACTTTAGTACTCAGTGACAAAGTCAAATATCTAGGAGTTATTCTAGACAGGAAACTACTCTGGAGCGACAATATAGCGGAACGAGTTAAAAAGGCAACATGCGCGTTGTTTACTTGCAAGAGAGCAATTGGTATATCGTGGGGGTTCTCTCCCAAAGTGGTGCACTGGATATACACAGCTATTGTTCGTCCAATTTTACTGTACGGTGTGCTGGTCTGGTGGCCGGCACTAACCAAGAACACGTACCTCAAGCAGATACAAAAAGTCCAAAGGAGTTCAGAACTCTGCATAACCGGGGCCCTCGGCTCCACTCCGACAGAAGCACTCAACACGATGCTGAATCTTCCACCACTCGATCTGGTGGCTAAAGAAATGGCTGTGATTACAGCTCTGCGACTAAGGGAGACCGACGTATGGAAGGGCGGTACATGTGGTCACGCTACAATTTTAGGCTCCCATGCACCTGTGAGCATACCATTACATACTGACTATTGCACGCCAAGCAACGTGTTCGTTAGGAACTACGAGGTGAAAATACCCACAAGACAAGAATGGGATTACCGACCGCATACTGTGCGGAATGCCATGAACATATTCACCGATGGCTCTAAGCTTGAAGGGAAGGTGGGTGGAGGTATCTTTTCACCGGACCTGGGACTAGAGATCTCCTTTCGTCTTCCCGACCACTGCAGCGTGTACCAAGCAGAAATGCTGGCAATACACGGTGCAGTGAAAAGCCTAGCGTCTACGCCCCAAAACGGCAAACGGATATTTATCTTCTCAGATAGTCAGGCCGCGCTAAAGGCACTGAACTCATATGTCGACAACACAAAGTCGCTAACTGAATGCCGCAGATCTCTTAACGAGATGGCTCAGCACTTCAGTATCAGCCTTATTTGGGTACCTGGTCACAGGGATATTGAAGGCAACTGTATAGCGGATGAGCTGGCCAGAAGAGGTACCACCACTCATCTCCTTCCAGGAAATGATCTGGTAGGCATTCCCATGGCATCTTTCAAACTCCGAGCTAGCACAAATACCTTACAAAGGGCAAATGAGCTCTGGTCAGGTCTCTCGACGTGCGAGATATCAAGGCTAACTTGGCCTTCGTACAACAAAGGACGCACTAACTGTCTGCTGTCACTTAATAAATCCGGTGTCTCATCACTGATAAGGGTGTTAACAGGGCACTGCTTAATAGGCACACATGGTGCTAGGATGGGCGTAATAACTCACGATTACTGTCGCAGTTGCAGATGTATTGAAGAGGAGGAGAGTGTTCAACATCTGCTGTGTCATTGTCCTGCACTCAGCAGAAGACGATTGGCTATTCTCGGCCAACCGTTCATCGATGACCTCACGGAGGTTTCAAAAATGGATATTAGGACTCTATCGAAATTCATTGATTCCACGAGCTGGTTTGATCCTCTAATCCAAGTGTGAGATTGTGAGAGTGTTGATGTTTGTCTCTCGGATATGGGGTGGGTCTTAAGACCGCATAGGGTATCACAATGGGCCAACTTGACTGGCCTAAGTGGTGGGCAGGGTCCTGCACTCTGTCCTGCCCTCGCAACCTAACCTAACCTAACCTAATCCATGGCTGTATTCGAACGCCACCTCTTTGACAGCAGAACGCCTCAGAGAGCACCTACGGCCTTACCGACCGTAAGCTGGCCTTGCCCACCAAATGGTCCTAAGGACAAGATGAATACCAATACAAAAATTAAACAAACAACAACTTCGTATTCTTCCCACCGAAGAAAGACAGTGCTTGCATAAGCAAAGTCAACTGAAGTAAAAACCTGGCAACGACGAACACCGACCAAAAGAGACCTCCTTGGGTCTGTGGTAGAAGTCCCAAAGGTGAAGGAAGCCGGCACTGAGCCTTTAACAGAGGGAATGACCGCGATTGAAACTACGGATCGGACGCTCTCTCAAGAGCCCTGCGCACTCTGATGAAAGAAGGGCCGCGAATCTATGAGTTAGTGTTGCGGGACTCGTTTTTTGATAGCCTACCACAACGAAGGGACCCTTCTAGGGTGCACCCTGGGTAACGCTAAATGGCCTACACGGCCAGTTTCTTGTATTGCCGGTTCTACGAGAACGGTACCAGTACTTGTGCTGTACCCATCGTGCCGAAACGACCCGGGCCGTTTTCTTATATCGACCCGGCCAAGAGCAATACGCTCGGCTGTCTGACATTTAGGCAGGGCTACACCTCGTTACAACAACAACAACAACCGACAATTTTTAGTGCATCCATCCGTAAAGAGAGTGACACGACGACCCATATCACTGACCAGAAAAAAATCTTAAGGCTTAATTACATACAACTTTGTGAAACTTTGACAGATGTGCGCCTCGTTTTTGATCATTTGTCAAAATATTGCTTCGCTTTACGTTCCACAAACTTTCTATGAAAGTGAATCCTGCAAAGTTGTATTTAATTAGTCCTTAAAGCCCCCATTATATAAAACTTTGCAGCTTCAACTTTCATACAAAGTTTGTGGAACGTAAAGCGAATCCAGACCTTTTGTATTAATCAATATTTAAATCTTCTCAAACAACTTTTTTCATTTTCTCTTTGCAGGCTGTGAAGAATGAGGTAAATGTTCCTTGTGTGAAAAATTTTGTCGAGCTGTTGTATGTACAAACATTGGATGCATCAACAAAATCCAAACATCGTTTAGCTTTGTTTCCGCTAGTAACTTGTCTGCTATGTGTTTCGCAAAAAACTTTCTTCCTTTCGAATTGGCATTACTTTTTGGCAATGTGTTTAAGTAATTTAAAAAATCGGGATTCAAAAATGAGTCGAGTAGCGCTTGAGTCACTCTATCGTCTGCTATGGGTATATATGATACGTATCAAATGCGAATCCAATTCGGCAACACATTCACGTCTACAAAGTATTGTTAATTCGCTATTTCCAAAGTAAGTAAATGAAGGAGTGGAAAAAAGGATTATTTAATTTATTTTAATTATTTCATCTTGCAGAGGCTCGAAAGGTGTGGTGCCACGTGATACTCCACTAAACATTTTTGTGAAAATAATACAATTTATAGCGCAGGAACGTTTGGATTTTGCTATGCGTGAAATTGTTTACGATCTACTGTGTGTCGGGCGATCAATAAAGGTACGTATGTCAAGCATTAGTTATTTGTAAGCTCTCTTGGTTATCCAGCGGTTTTGGGGTGGAGGATATACCCACGGTAGGGTATATCTTCCTCATTACTATACCGTTGCCAGAACTGCTGAGTGGAATATATTTCAAAATATTTATCAAAAACGCCCTATCTCAGAATTTTCTTAAAAACGCCCCAGATCAAAGTTTTTCTTCTTTAAGGCCCTATTCCATAATTTGGTTCAAGAACGCTCTATCTCAGAATGAGTTTTAAAAATTCAATACATTTTCAGCTGAGATGGGGTTTTTTTTTTAAATAAAATTGTCAGATATGGCGTTATTTCACTGCCCCGGTTCAAGTCAAATTCTGAAACACAATGTTATTGAAAAAAATTTGGAAGTGGGGCGTTTTCCAAAATTATTTTGAAATAGGGTAATCTTCTACTCAGCAGCCGATATACCGTCTTATAACCATACCAACTGCATAACTTTCTCATAATTCCGCGAATTTAAAAATAATATAATAATACAAAAAATCTAAAAAATGTTATTTCCAGTTAATTTTGAATCCCGAACGCATGAGCATTGGCCTACGCGCATTTCTTGTAGTAGCAGACTCACTACAACAAAAAGATGGTGAGCCACCCATGCCACGCACTGTACCCGTTTTACCCTCCGGTAATACGTTACGTGTCAAAAAGACTTACCTCAATAAAATGCTAACAGACGATACAGCGCGTAGCATTGGTATGTCGACATACTTTCCACACGTGCGTCGTGTCTTCGTGGATATATTGCGTGCATTGGACGTACACTATGGACGCCCCTTAATGATGACCAATACACAAAATCAAAATAAAGAACCCGATGAAATTCTTTCGGGTGAACGTAAACCACGCATAGACCTGTTCCGCACATGCGTTGCAGCAGTACCACGTCTTATACCAGAAACAATGACTGCACAAGAACTAGTCGATCTCTTGTCGCGTCTAACCGTACACATGGATGAGGAGTTACGCATACTAACACATCAATCTTTACAAACTCTGGTTATGGACTTTCCGGATTGGCGTCAGGATGTCGTGCACGGTTACACACAGTTTCTAGTGCGCGATGTCACCGACACTTATCCGCAATTATTGGAAAATTGTACGCGTATGCTTTTTGTATTTTTAAATATTTGGCGTTGCGCAATAAATGTGAATGGTAATGGTAATTCGGGTGTGGTGAATACACTCAAAACTACAATGATCACTGTGGGTGTTGCTGCAAACGCGCCCACAAATGCGGCAGCGGGTGGTGGTGTTACAGTGGCGCAAACAACGGGTGTTTTAGCTGGTGTGGGTGCTGGTAGTAAAGATACAGCAACAAGTCAATTATCGAGTGCGAGTAATGTGAAAAGCCTCAATACAAATTCAAGTAGCGCGTCGAGCATAACTTCGAGTGGTATGTCTAGCATAACACAGGCGACTGTTGTAAATATTGGCGATGCGGCGAAGAAGAATGAAATACCCTTAATAACAACGCTACATTTTGTGGAAGGTTTCGCTCTCGTACTGCTTTGTAATTATCGCCCCTTCTTACGCAAGTTAGCAGCAATGATTCTGAAAGAAGTAAAGAATTTGATGAAGGCGCTTGGTTTACCCGAGACGGAACCACCAGTCATTGATGTAATAGACAAATGCTGTCCTCAGGTAAGTGAATGATACATGTTTTTGTGTTAATCTTTTTGAATGTATCATGGTGCCTAAAAACAGTCTACCATTGACTTGAATAAGTTACTGTTGAGATTGTACTTCAAGCAATTGTCACTAACACTGTCAACTTTTTTGACATAACCTAATTTTATAATTTCCTAGTTTTTCGAAGTTAGCCTCCAAACTAAGTTATTGGCTTTCGAAGTTCGAAATTGAACCCTTTGTAATACTTATTTTCTAATCTTTTGTTTGATTGGTGTACATTTTTTTGACATAATCCCGATGAAAGCAAAAAAGCAAATTTATAACATGTTATAAGCACGGGATTTGAAAACCCGTCACATCCCTTTCGAAACTTCTTTTTTGGTTTTTGGCCTTAAAAATCTGTTTTTGCGTTTTTCCTACTCTTTAATGAATAATTAAAAAGAATTAAAAAAAAAAAATTGTTTCTAAAGTGGTTTTTTAGCACCATGCCATATGGCATGGAATTTACTTAACGGAAAGAAATTTTACATACGTGCGTAAGTAGTTTCAGAGGTTTTATGGGTGAAATATACAAATCATGCCATATTTAGGTACATAAAATGTGAATTAAAAAAAAATTTATTTTTGTTATCATAGTCATTGTTGAGATCCAATAACCACTGCAGGTTAGGGGTTTAGCATATACCCGAGGAAGGTATATCTCTCGTAATAGGCCATTACAATAAACAAAATGACATACGACTTGATGGATGATGTGCGAATTTGATGCTTCTCATCTATTTTTACCAACCTTCTTAATCCTTAGACAAGAAGGGATAAAATAACCTAGTATGATCCGCTGGTCATACCAAATCGTTCCCGCGACAGACGCGCAAGTACCGCAAGCTGCTAGTAGCCGGGATTTCAGGATTTTATAATGGCAATCCCATAGTCCTGGGACTTTCCGGGATTATCTCAGATACCGTCAAAAATGTCGGGAGAGGTGTCCAAAGACGCGTTTTGACCTATAATGCATAATTCGAAAGCGAAACCCGATATTTTCTGTCAAGAGATACATCAACCCAGAAAGGTGCTCTGCACATAAATACAAAGGATCACGCTCCAATTTTGGAATCGGACCTGGTAAAACTATTGGATTTTTGCCGATAACTTTCCTCTGAAACAAAAACTTTTATTTTCGATTTCTGATTATTGAAATTGAAGCCAAGTCAAGAAGAAGTTGATACCTCTCTCGTCCTTTTTAGACGTGTTCCAGCAGTTTCGTGGGATTCTATTAATTCAAATCCTGGTGTTTTGGGATTTTCCGGGGTCCCGAAAGCCCGCGGATTTGAACAAATATGGTACGGGAGGCCTGGACTTCGAGATCGGGATTCCCCGGGCTCGATGCCTTATTACATTAATTCTAAATCAAGTCAGAAGCAACGTAAGAAACTTCAGCGTTTATCGAACGAATGCGATATTGGGGTCTATCAGCTATTACGGCGAGCTACCGACTATGGAAAAGATACCCCTGCGAGTAAGGGGTTTAGAATATGCGCGAGGTAGGTATGTCGGTCGTAAGAGGCGCCTAAAATCCACTTGGACCCCGGCTGCGGGGTCATCGAAATCGTTCCAAGACAGTCGGGCTAGTACCACAAGGTGTTATTCACCGGAACGTACAGGATCCATATCCGGAAAAGCACTGTCAACATCAGTACAACCCTGTCTGGTCTATCAAGTAACTTTTTATGAGATGATCTTCCAACTAGGCAGGGCGTAGTACTGCCACAACAACAACGACGGAGGAAAAGATAATAGATTCATCAGAATTTGGGGTGGATTTCGATGAAGTCGATGCAACCTCTATCAACTCTCTCGAATTATTTCCGACTGGAGCTCCGCCGGAATATTCGCTTAAATACGAAAAGAAGGGTCTACGGCAGAGGATACACTGCAAAAGAATAGTCAAAAAGGACCTAAAGGGCATCGACAAGAAATTTACAAACTAATTCCCGGTATTGCTACTCGGTGGAAGAGATGTTAACCATTATATACCTGCACATCGAAATAGTTTTTATGCCACAGCATCAAGGAGAAATTCCCTTAGGTTTTTACATTGAAAATTGTTTTTGTAAACTGAAGCCTAGTTCGTATTTGTTCTCACAAGTGTTGTTCATATTTCATTTCGCATACGTTACCGGTAAATAACTTATTGGTATATGCACATTCGGTGGTTCAGACTCGCATGGGAAAAACTTAAGTTGAACGTTGAAGCCAAGGACCCCCAATTATTTTCTGCTTGATAAAAGAAGCGAGGAGCCAAAATTTCACGGGTATAGGTCACTTGGAAGGCGGCAGTGAATGCTGTTCAAAAAATTAATACGGGATTTTTTCTACAGTTTCTAAAAATATTACGAGGCGTCATTTGATTGAAATATCTGTTATACCTGAAATAAAAAGGCTTTTAATACCAGAGAATAGCTAATATGTGAGATTTTACAATTATTTTACATTTCAGTAATCAGAACGTGCTTAACATGTTTATTATAAAACAACTTTAAAATTTCTAAAATTTACTCATTTATATAAATTTATGAAAACTAAACCTCAGTTAGCGCCGCCTTCCACATGTTCCACAGTGATAAGATTTTGCATAGATTATTCTTTTGTGATGTATGAAAATAGGATGGTCCCTCGGTCTCTAAGTTTTTGAACCACCCTAATGCCCATATTGGCTATCTTGCTCTTGAGATAGGTGACAACTCTACAAACTATCCGAAATGGAAACAATCAATTCGAAAGTCTTAGAAAAAAGGATACTATATATATTTTTTATTTCCTATTGGGGGATGCTTTGCTCTTCAAAGCTGTCTGCTTTTGTATCTAAAAAGTGTTACCGTATTAATACATAAATAATTGTTTCAGGTTTTAGAGAAATGCTTACCACATTTGCCACCTTCAGAGAAAACTGCTATACTCAATGCTAACGCTATAGATTTACAATGGATTGCCGAACGTACGAGTGGCGTTTGGATGGCTGGGCTTACGGATGGTAAATCAAATATTAAAAAAAATTGCACACGATTGACTAAATTTATATATATTCAGTTTCCTTAGATACATCAAAGTCCTCCACATCAACGCTCAATTTATCACAAGGTAGTACAACACATCAACAACAACAATTCGATCCTTGGTCTGTCGTGTTGTTCGGTTTCTTGGAACGTAATCGTATTCTACAGCAATGCCCATCTGCTGTTGCACAAGCTTGGCCTATTTGCTATTCACGTGTAACAACACTCTATAGCGTGATTGATCCAACGTACGTCAACAGTTTTCTATCTTTTTATTGTTAAAAAAATATCAACATTCAATTTCTGTCTCTTTGCAGCCCTGTTAGTGATAATCGCGCTTCACTATTGCGTAGTTCAGCACCAACAAAGAAAGTGCCAACAGAAAGTCAAAAAGATCTCTATTTGAAATTATGGCGTAATCAAGTGGCTTGTGCTATGCGTTTAGTACCACAAATACCTAGCGTAGCGGTGCGTTGTGCCTCGCCTGATTTGAGTTTGAGGTAAGTTATCAATAACTTATAATTTTTCTAAGCTTTATTCAAAATCTCATAACATATCTAATCAGCGAATTATCGATCTATACATTTTATTATGTTGAAGCATTTGATTTTAGTATGCATATGTATATGCATTTATTTGATTTTTAGTTTGCTTCAGTTTTTTGTGTTTTATTTATAACTAGGTACATTTACATTATCTGTGTGAACATTTCTCATATCTAAGCACGCATTGTAGTTCTACATATATAATATTTATATTGTAAATTCATTATTTATTTACTTATACATACACACTAGGGTGATTAAAACAATACCGACCATGTCTTACCCTCTATAATAAAATCAGTAATTGATGAGAAAATAGTTTTGCAAAAAATTAGTGCTGTACTTTAAACCTTAGGGGTGGCTATTTTTTCGCCATTTCCCTTTTGTATGGGAAAAAATTGGATTTTTTCATAGTGAGTTTTCTAATAATTTTTGAAACCTTTTCGAAAACAAATTAATATATTCTTTAGGTGGAGGCCTTGAAGTTTCCAAAAGTTTTTACATATTGCAATTATCTCATCTATTAATCTAATCACACACTTTTAAAAATTACTGTTTTGTACCATTGCACACCCATACACAGTAATACAAACAAAATATAGTGATTTTTAAATGCCTGTAACTGTTTTAATAGTTAAGATAATCGCACGTAGTTTGACGTTTTGGAAGCTTCGAAGCTTCAACTTTAAAAATGAGTAAAGGTTTTTTGGAAAACATTTCTAAAATTAGGTTTGTTTATTGGGCTGCTCTAGCTTACGCCAGATTGAGATATTTCACAAAATTGTGTTTAACGAACACTTTTCTTGCTCTAGGTTGCTCTATCTTTTGTTTCATGAGTACGCTCAAAACAAAACTAGAGTAATCCAGATCACAAATTTCTGCTCTAGCTTTTTTTATGGAGTAAGTTAGAGCAGAGAAGTAATTGTCAGTCAGGAAAAAATAAATTTTTGAAAACTTCAAAAAAATTAGCTTGCAAGAAAATCAATATTTTTGTATACGTGAATTTGCATTAATTTTGAAGATTTAAACAAAAAACCAAATAAAAAGAAACTATCGAGATTCAAGTGTTTCATGGCATTTCTGCTCTGAGTTGCTCTAAGTTGCTCTATTTCTATTTTGACAGCTGTCCTGCTCTGCTCTGCTCTAACCTGCTCTGAACTTTTTTTTGGTCAGTAAACAAAACTATTATGTGAAAATACACTTTGAAAGAAATGCCATTTTTCCCATACAAAATGTATGGGAAAGGCCGAAAAAATAGCCACCCCTAAAGTACAGCGCTAATTTTTTGCAAGGCTTATTTTCTCATCAATTACTGGCTTTTTGGGGATAAGACCCAAAAAAAAAAAACTAATCTTTTTTATTTGAATCACACTAATGTACACATTTCAATAACAAATTCACCACGGTGCATATTGGCATATAAATAGCTTAGAGTATTGTATAAGTGAATTATAATCAAATGTATATACTTATGTGTAGTGGATTTAAGGGAAATTCTAGTGTGTACAAAATATATGTTTTTGTATCTAATTAAGTAGGAGGTGCCTTGTTACAGACTTCAATTGTATAGTTATACTCGTACATGCTCATGTGTACTATTCTCGTCACGACTGCGCATCTCAGTCGGCTATCTTGAATTCGTCCACGGTTTTTTTAAATAAACCAACGGCAAAATTATAGGAAGGTGGCAATGTTGTTTGTAGTATATCAGAGCATGTCACTAACAACAGCAAATCCACACGCCGACTTCTAAATGTTTGGCTGTGGAATGTAAACATTTTGCGGAGTCAACGTATTCATAATTACGTTCACTTTCTCACGCGCCCCAAATGTATAAGCGGCTCTAGCTATAGAGTTTCATATCGCCTTGCATACGCTAGCCGCATGTGCGCGACTGCATTGCTAGCAGCTCCACGCTTGGTACATGTGTGCGTACGTATGTAACGGCATTACTTGTAGCTGCGAGCTGTATATGCTTGTATGTATGTTACTGACTGCACTGAGCTACACAGCCAGTACATAGGCTTAGAAGTAAATATGTATTTAGCAAGTAAGAATTTTAGAGCTAAGAATTACTATAAATAAGCTGAAATTTAATTGAATAAAAATAATTGTTGTTCTGCCTTCATTGTGGCAGAGACTACAAACTAAAACATCTAATCAAAAGGAAGCGGACTGATGAGAACCCAGCAGTGCAGCTAAGCCAACCGAATTATTGGATAGCAAACAGGATACAGCTAATGTCACTGAATTTTGACTCGTCAACCGAATTATTGGATGATCCCAAATCAGTTTTCTTTGCCGGAATCGCCAACCATAAATATAGGTTAGGTTCAAGTGGCTGCCGCAGAGGCACACTTAGGCCAGTTTTGAAAGGCGATATCTTCTCCGATAACACGTTTGCTTAACCAGGCCGCGGCGTCCAGGATTGCCGAGACTTCCGCCTGGAAGACGCTACAATGATCAGGTAGTCTGAAGGAGAGCTCAAGGTCCAAATCCCTTGAATAAACTCCTCCTCCAACTCTGCCGTCCAACTTCGAGCCGTCGGTGTATATGGAAGTGCCACCATTTGTTTCGGGACACCAATCCGTCCTCTCCCAGTCTTCTCTGCTGGGAATGTTTATTTTGAAACAGCTATCCCCGACTGTAGTAGTCGCACAACGATCTGTGCTTAGAGGGAGAATGCTGTAAGATTCCAGAATACTGGAGTGTCCAATAGTACCCGCAGCCCAACTGGAGGTTTCTCTTAGGCGCAGAGCTGATGCCGCCGCTGACCGAAACCCTTCCAGATCAAGTGGCAAAATGCCCAGAATGACCTGGAGGGCTTCGTTGGGCGTTGTCCTTAGCACACCGCTTATACAGATCATATTGGATCTATGGACTTTCCGCAACAGATTCAGGTATGTTGCCTTGCTCAGCGCAGGCCACCATACGACGACTCCATAAAGCATGATTGGGCGAATGATGGCCGTGTAGATCCAACTGCATACTGTAGGGCTGAGCCCCCATTTTTTGCCAATGGCTCTTTTGCATGTGTAAAGAGCGATGCAAGCTTTCTTCTGGCGCTGAAGAACATTCTCCTTCCAATTCAATTTCCTGTCCAGAACTATGCCTAGAAACTTGGCCTTATCCGACAAGCCCAGGCGCGTGCCATCTAGTTCTGGTAGGCTTAGTGGCGGTATTTTGTACCGGTTGGTGAAGAGGACAAGTTCCACCTTCCCTGGGTTGATACTAAGTCCGCAGCGAGAGGACCACGTCGAAACTTCTCGCAGTGCTACTTGCATCAGGTCACACAGAGTTTGTGGGAACTTGCCTCTGAATGCAATAGCTAAATCGTCTGCGTATGCCACTATCTTCCCGCCCCCCCCCCAGCTTGTGTCACGTAGCAACGAGTTGACTGTGAGGTTCCATAAAAGCGGGGAAAGAACACCACCCTGGGGTGTTCCCCTTGTGACATAACGTGATAACTCAACCGTACCAAGTGAAGAAGCTATTTTCCTTCCCCTTAAAAGTTGGTCAATTAAATCAGTTAGAGGTCTATCTACGCCCAGATTAGTTAGAGCGGAGTTGATAGCCTCCGGGCTTATATTGTTGAAAGCCCCCTCAATGTCTAGGAGGGCCACGAGACAGTAGTCCTTTTCACACAGCGATTTCTCAATGACAGACACTAGGCTGTGCAGAGCGGTTTCTGTTGATTTACCCTTGGTGTATGCATGCTGATAGCTAGAGATAAGGTTGCTATCAATAGTCGTTAAGAGGTAGTCGCTTAGTATCCTCTCAAAGGTTTTTAGTACAAAGGACGAGAGACTGATCGGTCTGTAGTCTTTTGGCTCCTAGTGGGATGCCTTCCCAGCCTTAGGGATAAACACTACCGTGGCGCTTCTCCAGGAGCCCGGAATGTGGTTGAGAGCCAGGCAGGCTGTGAAGAGAAATACCAGCCATTTAGCTGATGTCTCCAACGTGTTTATAAGTTGCGCGGGGATAATCCCGTCCGGCCCGGCAGCCTTATACGGTTCAAAGCTCTTAACTGCCCACCTTACTCTTTCCTCAGTGATGGGTATATTTACTGTCAGGTTTGTTGCAGGTGCTAGTGGTGCATCATGCAGATTCCCCGGAAAATGTGTATTCAAGAGCAGCTCAAGGGTTTCCTCTTCCGTGCTGGTCCAGGATCCGTCAGGTTTTCGCAGATAGCTGATGGTTGTTTGACTTTTCGAGAGGACTCGTCTAAGTCTCGCTGTGTCGTCGACCTTTTCGACGCCAGTGCAGAAATTTCTCCACGAGGTTCTCTTCGCCTGTCTCAGAGCTTTTTTGTAGGCCCTTAGTTTAGCTTTATATTCGTGCCAATGAGGCTCAGAGCCGAAGCTCTTGGCCTTGTTAAATTGTTTCCGGCATGATATTCGGAGCGAGTCCAAATCGTAGGACCACCAATGTGGCCTGTGTTTACCGCGTGGTTTTGGCACTGGACAAGCCTGTCCTAGAGCATTTGAGAGCGCCGATGTAAATGTAGTAACAAGATCCTCCAGCTCCTCTACTGATGAGGGGGCTTGTGAGGGCAGTACTGGTAGGTCTCTGTCTAATATTTCATTGTGTAACTGCCAATCAGTGTTACGTGGATTGCGCTTCATGATTGGTTGTTCTACAATAAAGTCTAAAACCATTTCTATGTAACGGTGGTCGGAGAAAGAATGTTCTTCCAGAACCCGCCATTTTCTGACCCACTCATAAGCGCCTTCACTACAGATAGTGAGGTCTATGACCTCCCTGCGGGTCTTAGTGATAAAAGTAGGCTCATTACCCACGTTGCAAATCACCAGGTTGGTTGTTAAGAGGTAATCAAACAGAGACTCGCCCCTGGCATTGATGTCGGAGCTCCCCCATTGGACATGGTGAGCATTAGCGTCCGCTCCAATAATAAGATTACCCGTGCAGAAATTTGACACCAGGTTTTTCACCTCCGTTTGTGGTGGGGGTTCTTCGGCGTCGTAGGGCATATAGACCGAAGCCACCGTCAGGCGGGTGCTGTCGACCGTTAGACTGATAGCGGTAATATCCCCATTGGTGTAGTTAGGTAGGAGAAAGGAGTTCAACTCAGACTTGACCAGAATACACGTTCTGACTTTGCTCTCCTCGCTGGCTCGAATGAGCTTGAAGCCCTTAGTCCCCAATCCGCAGATTCTCGAGCTATTGACCCAGGGTTCTTGGATGAGGACCACATCCACGTCGCCTTTAGAAAGACGACTACTTAAAGCAGCCGAAGCTACTTTAGATTTGTGCAGATTAATCTGAAGCACCACCAACATGAGAGCGCACAGACTTCCCTGCCGTCCCCATATCGTCGAGGTTTGCCCCATCCCGGAGGTTGTCTATCAACGACGAGTTGTTCCGATTAACTGCCCGATATGGCGTTGCAGGAGTCTTGCTGTCTGTAGCGTTAGATGTTAATCGCTCAGCGTTGGCTGCTACCACCGTGACGTCGAGGGCTTCCTCGTCCTGTAGGCTGTCCTCCATCTCCGAGTTGTTCACAGCACTATCGCCAAGGGACGTGGCGGATAACATGCTTTCCGCATCGGAATCCTCCGCTTCCTCTTCTGGTAATTCGTTTTCCGGTTCCCCCGGAGCAGCCGAGAAGGCAGCGCGCTGAGCATCATTAAAGGAACTTACTAACGAGAAAATAAACGCAGAAAAATCATACAAATGCATAAGCAAAAACGCAAAAATAAAATTAGAAACAATAAAGAAACACCTCAATATTATACTACTGTCATTGAATAATACGGGAAAAATATTACAAAGGGTAAAGCACATTCTATCAAAAGCTCACCTGGCGGAAGCTTCCCAAATATTTTTGAGCGTTAGAGACAGGTTAGTATATTCGTTATCACGGTATAACATTGAATTTAAAGTACCATCATCTTATATCCAATATATAGAGATAGACTTCGACACCAAGTTGTTAGAAGGTATTTCGGATGTTGAAGAAGAACCAGAAACAAAAGACGAAATAGCAAAAGCAGAAAAAGTTCGTCCAAATACCAATAAGTCCGCTCAAACTGAGATTGTTGAGCGGTGGTATCTTTCATTAAAACTGCGTCATCAATTTTGCCAGATTTCGATGGCAAACCTGAAAACTTGTCTAGTTTTTTAGATGCTCTTGATATCCTCGAGCAAATCAAAGATGAACATGAGGCTATCGCGGTATCAATGATAAAAACTAAGCTGAAAGGCACAGCAAGAAACTTCATTAGTAATGAAAGCACAATAGCAGAAATAAAAGCAAAAATAAAAAGTGCGATAAAGGGTGAGTCAGTAGAAGTTTTAACAGCGAAACTCCTAAACATCCAGCAGCGCAGTAAAACAGCTAACCAGTACACTGCAGAAATTGAAAAACTAACGAAATCATTGGAAGGAGCATATATATCCGATGGTTTAACAACAGACCTCGCAACCAAATATGCTACACAAACAGCTGTAAAAGCTATGTGTAAAAAATTATATGTTTTCAATCTACACCTCAACAGCTATATATCCTCCAAAACAACACTGAATAATTCCATTTCAACCCTCCTGATCGATACAGGAGCGGATATATCAATTATAAAAAAGGGTAAAATTGACAGTAATGTCACAATTAACTATTCTCAAAAAACTGATTTAAAGGGCATTGGTCAAGGTTTAACAAGTACTATTGGCACGGTAACTGCAGATTTAAAAGATGATTATCTATTAATTAAACACAAATTTCACATAGTAGAAGATAATTTCCCAATCCCATGTGATGGAATTTTGGGACTTGATTTCATTAAAAAATATAATTGCAATTTAGATTACAATAAACACGGAGACAGCCTAATACTACGTCCATATGATTACCCAGAAAACATAATAATAGAAATGACAAATAGACCAACAGTTAATTGTATAACAATTCCTGCAAGATCAGAAGTAATCCGACAAATCCATATTGAACATTGCAGTTCTGAATGATTAATTCCCCATCAAAAATTATCTGAAGGCATTTTTATAGCCAATACCTTAGTAAATTCAAACAACACCTTCATTACAATCATAAATACAACCGATAAAAATGCAACCATTCAAAATTTCAAAATAACTACAGAAAATTTAGATGATTACAAAATAGTAAATAATAAATCTAAAACAGCAGAAAATAATAAAGAAAAGTTGGAAAGGTTAAATAAAAATTTTCCAAAATTTGTTAATCAACAGCTTAATGCACTATGTGCAGAATATATAGACATTTTTTCACTAGAATCAGAACCCATTACCACTAATAATTTTTACAAGCAAAAATTACATATAAAAGATGATAATCCCGTTTATGTAAAAAATTACAGAATCCCACAAGCTCATAAAAGCGAAATTAGTAAACACGTAAATAAATTAATTGAAGATGACATTATAGAGCCATCTATGTCGATGGTTTTTAGAGTTTTGAAATGTCTGTCTGTATATTTGTCCGTGCATCACAAAAAATCCGCTACATGGAATACAATGCAATTTATACCGTTGAATTGCTAGATTCCCCAATTTAAAATGTATATGAAATTTGCCCCACATGTTTGGCTTATCTCTTTCTACTCTCTCTTTTGTATATCATGTGCTCTAGTTTTACCCGTTCTGCTAGTACCCAACAAACCTCTACGGGGAAAAAATGATAAAAGATGGAGATTAGTAGTCGATTACAGACAAATAAATAAAAAGTTAACCGCAGATAAATTCCCATTGCCAAGAATTGATGATATACTAGAACAATTAGGTAGAGCTAAATATTTTTCATGCTTGGACTTGATGTCTGGCTTCCATCAAATCGAATTACACAAAGACTCTAGGGACATCACATCATTTACAGCAGACAATGGCACATACATATCGCTTCAAAAGATTGCCATATGGTTTAAAAGTAGCCCCTAACTCATTTCAAAGAATGATGACTTTGGCATTTGCAGGCCTTAAACCATCTCAAGCTTTTCTCTATATGGATGATTTAGTAGTATTGGGATGCTCCGATGATTACAAATTTGAGGGATGTATTTTCAACTTGCCGAAAATACAATTTAAAGTTACAACCCGATAAATGTTTTTTTTTTTTAACCAAGAAGTTACTTATCTTGGACATAAACGCACAAATAAAGGAATTTTACCTGATCCTAGTAAATTTTAAATTGTTCTAAATTATCCAATTCCAAAAAGCATTTTGTAACTATTACCGAAGATTTGTTCCAAATTTTTCAGCCCACTCTAGAATTTTAATGCGATTGTGTAAAAAGAATGTTTCCTTCGATTGGACAGAAGAATGCCAAAAAGCTTTTGTCTATTTGAAGGATGCATTAATAAACCCAAATATTTTGCAATATCCTGATTTCAATAAAGAATTTGTATAACAACAGATGCCAGTGGATTTGCCTGCGGCGCAGTTCTTAGTCAAGGATATGAAGGCAAACAATTACCAATTGCCTATGCGTCAAGAGCTTTCACAAAAGGTGAAAGTAACAAAGCAACAATTGAAAAAGAATTGGCAGCAATCCATTGGGCTATAACTTATTTCAGACCATACGTTTATGGCAGAAAATTTTTAATTAAAACAGACCATCTTACCCCTTAACATATTTATTCTCGATGAAAAACCCTTCATCAAAATTAACTAGAGTTCGATTGGAGTTGGAGGAATATGACTTTGAGGTGGAGTACATAGCTGGAAAAGAAAATTACGTTAATGCATCCGTATCACGCATAAATATAAATGACTTGAAAGACATGCCAGTAAAAGCATGTCAGATAATAAAGGTTACGACTCGATCGGAAACCAATAATAAAAATAATGAAGAAAAATGTCACAATGAGAACCCAAAAATATATGAAGCGCTTAATAAATGTGAAGTTAAAAGGCTAGCCCAGCTCGTTTTTGATCCTCCGAAATTATATTTTAGGAAGGGAAAGAAAATTTGTAGCGAAATAAATATTAATAATATGATTGTTGAGGCGAGGGTTGACTCAGGTCAATCTTTTGCCAGGCTTCCAACAGAAGCCGGCAATCCAAATATTAATAATTCAATTGTTGAAGCGAAAATTGATTTAGGGCAATTCTTTGCAGGCTAATGAAAGAAGCCGACAATTTGAAAATAAGTAAAATACAGTTGTCCTTAGGAGACAAATTGTTTAAAGATAAATATACTCGAGTAAGCAGATTTAAGAAATTGGTACCAAAGTTCTCAAAAACTTAACAATTGCATTAACTCCGGAGGTTATGCATGTGACTAATAAAGAAATAATTAAAAATATCTTGATAAAATATCACGATGATCCTGTTAATGGTGGCCACCCAAGCCAAAATATGAAAAATGACATAAGATATCATATTAAAAAATGCGTAAAATGTAGTAAAAATAAAATAAATAAAAATTTAAAAGAACCAATAATGGAAATGAATACGCAGTCACAATTGTATGTGATTTAACAAAGTATCTGATCGCAATTCCAATTACGAGCAAACACGCGATAGCAGTGGCCAAAGCAATTTTTGAAAACTTTATCTTAATTTATGGTTGTATGAAAACAATCATTACTGATATGGGAACTGAATACAAAAACAACGTATTCGAAGAATTGTGTAAACTTTTAAAAATTGAGCACAAGACTCCATATCACCATCAAACTTTGGGCACTGTTGAACGTAGTCACAGAACTTTTAACGAATACATCCGTTCTTATATATCCACTAACAAAGATGATTGGGATGAGTATATCAAATATTTTGCATATTGTTATAATACAACACCATCCACGGTTCATGGCTATTGCCCATTCGAGCTAATTTTTGGAAAAATACCTCTGACCTACGAATTCCTACAAGAAAGTACAATCAGCCCAATTTACAATTAAGAGGCTTACGAAAAAGAAATTAAATTTAGATTAAAAATAGCTTAACAAAGAGCCAATAAACTAGTAAAAGAAGCTAAAGAGAGACAAAAGTTTTATTTTGATAAAAATCTACAATATAAGGAAATAAATTTAGGAGATTTAGTATTAGTTAAGAGTGAAGCAGGTCATAAGTTAGATAGTAGATACAAAGGGTCCTATAGAGTAGTAAATATTGATAATAAGAATAATTATACTTTAACTCACTATAACATAGAAAACATAGGTTTAAATAATGACAATAAGAATATCATAATTCATAAAAATAGACTTAAGCTATTCGAATAAGTTAATTTCATTTTGACTAAAATGTTAGCTCGTAAATTTACAAAATAAAATTTTTTCGACCATTAGAAAATCTTTTCCACAAAACGTTTAAGTAAGTTAATAGCATAAACAAAAAACCGACACTTATGTAAAGTGTCCCAAAGATCTCACAATAAAGTAAAATGCATCAGATGAATGAATGAACAAGTAAACAAGCATCTAAAAGCATGAGTTATGTATTGCCCACTTGAAAATTAAATAAACAAGCCGAAAAAAAAATTGTAACATAAGTAATTAGCAGGCATAACAGAAAAATTTTGTAAAAAAAAAAATGACAAGCAAATCTGAAAAGTATCAACCCAAACACTCATAAATTATGTAATTGTAGAAATGAAAAAAAAAAACACTTAAATATATCACAGCTATAAAATCGTTCATATGTATTCACGATTTTTTTTTGGAAAGGAGGTGTAGTATATCAGAGCATGTCACTAACAACAGCAAAGCCACACGCCGACTTCTAAATGTTTGGCTGTGGAATGTAAACATTTTGCGGAGTCAACGTATTCATAATTACGTTCACTTTCTCTCGCGCCCCAAATGTACAAGCGGCACTAGCTATAGAGTTTCATATCGCCTTGCATACGCTAGCCGCATATGTGTGAATGCTCCACGCTTGGTACATATGTGCGTACGTATTTAACGGCATTACTTGTAGCTGCGAGCTGTATATGCTTGTATGTATGTTACTGACTGCACTGAGCTACACAGCCAGTACATAGGCTTAGAAGTAAATATGTATTTAGCAAGTAGGAATTTTAGAGTTAAGAATTACTATAAATAAGCTGAAATTTAATTGAATAAAAAAAATTGTTGTTCTGCCTTCATTGTGCCAGAGACTACAAACTAAAACATTTGGGAACACTTTATGTTGTTGTTGTTGTTAACAATGCCCTTCCTAGAGTGTATGATCATTCCGAAGATCTTCATCAAGCTCTTCTAACTGGAGTCCAAGGAAACGTGCAGTTTCCAAAATTGTGACGTGCTATTCCCTAAAATGTAATCATTTGGTTTAAAAGTAGAATAGTTTTCGAGAAATTTTGAAATTTCAGTTTTTGAGATACATAAATTAATATTATGTATGTATATAAAAAGCAGAGACTTGTAACAAAACTCGTACCGAAACGAAACTCGCGTTTCTGGCGTTTCTGTTCCAAGAAGCTTTGAAGGATAGAAACTACACCTTTTCAAGTTTATATTGAGAAAACAAAAGTTGATAATGAGAATTGTAAGTTGATATTAAGAAAACCCAAGTTGATAATGAAAAATGTAAGTTCATATTGAGAAAATAGAAGTTGATAATGAGAAATGCAAGTTGATATGAGAATACAGAAGTTGATAATGAGAAATTTAAGTTGATATTGAGAATACTCAAGTTAATAATGAGAATTGTAAGTTGATATTTAAATAACACAAGTTGATAATGAGAATTGTAAGTTGATATTGAGAATACGTAAATTGATAATGAAAACATGTAAGTTGATAATGAGAAAATATCGATATCAATATCACCTTACACTCCCTCAATATCAACTTGTGTTTTCTCAATATCAACTACAATTCTCATTATCAACTTGGGTATTCTCAATATCAATTTACATTTCGCATTATTAACTTCTGTATTCTCAATATGAACTTACATTTCTCATTATCAACTTTTTTTTGTCAATATAAACTTACATTTTCTCATTATAAACTTGAAAAGGTGTAAATTCGACACAAAATGATTGTAACTGTTATGTTCTTACGAATTTATTATGTTAATTATGATAATACAATAGAAATATAAATGGATTTAATTTTAGTTAATTTCCCCAAAACGCGCACTCGTGAATAGGATGTTTTCTTTTCTTACCAATCTTCATGTCTGTCAAGTGTCAGATGCTTTATCTGTTATCGACAACCGATACTTTCTTAAAAAGAGATGTGTAGTATGTTTGCGTTCGCGTATGTGGTTCTAGGTAGTGTAATAGTGATTGCGTTTAGGTATTCTGTTATAGGCGAAGAAGCGTTATAACATCTTCCCTTTTGAATAGATTCGCCTAGGCTGGGAAATACTTTTCGACAGGATTGCGATTGCGGTTAGAGCGACGTGGAAGTAGCTCCATATCCAACTGCTCATTTCCGATGTCACATATAGCTGCCTCTGAACTTCCCTCTGTGACTACTTTCGGGGTTTCGACTTGACCCGAGACTGTAGTCGCTGCTGGCTCAAAAATGTCTAACGCTGAAGCCCACGGCTTCTGGTAATCATTCGCTTCGGAGGTACGTCGTCGAAGTTGGTTGATATGTGCTCTAGCGATCCTACCATTTAAAAGTCTCACATTGTATATGACAGAACCGCGTTGCTCGATGATTTCTCCAGGAGACCATTTGAAGTTATTTGCGCCATCAGAGGTTCGGACGTATACGAGATCAAGTGGCTTGAATCCTCTGGAAACGACACCGTGTTTCTTGTCGAATTGTTCCTTCATCTTAGTTGAGGCCTCTGATATCTGCCTCTTGCTATTCGTCAACGGTTTGAGCTGATGTAATGTAGTACGCATCGGCCTTCCAAACATGATCTTTGCTGGGGATTTGTGGTCAGGATTATTCGGATTTGCAGTTGAACGATATAGTTGCAGAAAAGTGTGTAAATTTTCTATGATCGTTCCTTCCTCCTCCGTCTTTTTGAGAGAAGTTTTAAATGTGTCAACAAATCGTTCTACTTGCCCGTTAGACATTGGGTGATACGGGCTTGTGCATTTATGCTCAATACAATTTGCCTGCATAAAGTCTTCAAAGTATTGGCTTTTGAACTGAGTGCCATTATCTGACACAAACGTTTCCGGCAAACCGAAACGAGAAAATATTTCACTCAATATTTTTACGGTTTGTTGTGACGAAATTGATTTCGTTTCAATGATTTTCAACCACTTTGAAAATGCGTCGATTACTAACAGAAAATAGTAACCATTGATTGGGCCGGCATAATATGGACTCGCTCCCAAACTTTTTCTGGATAAGGCCATGGTTGTAGCGGTGCTTTTACTGGCATTTTCATAGCTAACGCACAGTTGCTGCAATCATTTACCATTATCTTGATGTCGTTATCAATACCTGGCCAATATACGTAGCATCTTGCAATTGCTTTTGTTCTCTCAATGCCTGGGTGACCCCGGTGTACACGCCTACGAAGTATTTGAGGTATTACAATTCTATTGCCGTACATAATGCATTCATCAACGTGCGTTAAATGGTCTTTGCGATGAAAAAACATTTTAAGCTGATCATTTTTGAATATTTTTGCAGGCCACCCATCTTTAATGTACTTAATAACGGTAGGCAATAGTTTATCTTTGGATGTTTCGTGCTGTATCATTTTGAATGTTACTGGCAGTGGTTTTATTGTATATATAGTGGCCGTGGTAACATGGTTTTCCATTTTTATTGAGGCTACGACGACATCTTCTGGGACGATATTTGTTCTCTTTATTAAGCGCGATAATACATCTGCGTATCCGAAACCATTTGTGTTGATGAAATTAATTTCGCAATCATTACATTTAGGTCGGATATGGGTGAGAAACGACAAGTAAGAGATTTTTGTACGCCTTGAAACTTTACTGAGCATGTGAGTTGATAAGTTAAGGGTTTCCACTATGTTCAACTTGTCAAATGTGGCTTTTGATATAATTGTAATATCTGACCCTGTGTCGAACTGAAGTCATATGGGTGCACCATTGATATGCACGTTTACATATTTGCGCCGACAGAGAACTTGGTTTGTCACAAAAATTCCATTTGACTGTGCGTGTTGTTTTTGTTGCTGTTGTTTGCGAGTTTTCTGCAAATCATTGCTGCTGTTCTGTTGGGCTGCGGGTTTCTTGTATGTTTTGCTATTACTAGCGTTGTGCGCGCAGTAGCCCTCTTTGTGTCCAAATTTTGAACAATCTCCACATTTATGAGCATGGAGTCTTTGGTGTTTTCGTCTCCTTTTTATGCGTTGTTTTAGCTTTGACTTTGTTGACGGTTTGTTGCTTTTCAACTAGAGCAGTATCAGCTTTAAGGTTTAATAACCGCTGACATTCTCTTGATAATGTGTTAAGTGTGATGGTTGAGCTTTCGCCATCCAATTTATTGAGCATTTTTGTGCGAATCTCAAAATCTGACGTAGATTTAAGGCCCATTACAAAAATTAGGCACTTGAGCTGATCAATTGTCAAAAAAGCTTAAATCGAAAAGTTCGCACTGTTTGTTTACTATGCCTGCGTAAGTAATAAAATATGCATTCGGATCTTTGCTGATCTGTAGGCAATTATATCGAATGTTGAATAGCGAAGCTTGCAAGCCAAACAGTTGTTTGAGCAGTGCCACTGTTTCTACAAAAGTTTTGTCCCGCGGATGTTTTGGAAGGATGTAATTAACATATTTGTTGTGTACAACGGTGCTCATCTTTCGAAGAAGTAGCCTTGTCTTCGCTGCGTCATCCAATTTATTTGCATCATGCTCGAACAGGTCCTCGTAGCGAACAAACCATGTGTCGAAGGTAAGGTTATGGTCGACATCATAGCAAAACTCTGTGATGTTTGATCCTAGTGCCTCGATTATGTACTCCGGATTTCCCGCGAATTTAACGTCGTTTTTAGAATAATTTGCCGGTATAATTTTAGTTAAAATGTTTTGCATCGCAACGCTGTCGTTGTGTTGTTGCTTCTGCATTTTAACTAGCAATTTTTGCCAATGTCTCTTCTAGTGTCGCCATGACGCTTGTTAATGCAAATATAAAGGTTTTGTTTACCTAGTCGCCACTTTATGTTATGTTCTTACGAATTTATTATGTTAATTATGATAATACAATAGAAATATAAATGGATTTAATTTTAGTTAATTTCCCCAAAACGCGCACTCGTGAATAGGATGTTTTCTTTTCTTACCAATCTTCATGTCTGTCAAGTGTCAGATGCTTTATCTGTTATCGACAACCGATACTTTCTTAAAAAGAGATGTGTAGTATGTTTGGTTCTAGGTAGTGTAATAATGATTGCGTTTAGGTATTCTGTTATAGGCGAAGAAGCCGTATAACAGTAACTATATTAATTTTGTTTCTTGTAACAGAAACCGAAACAGAAACCAAATTAATTTTGTTTCTCTGTACAAAACTATATTTGCAATACATTATACAATTTGATTACTAATTAATAATCAAAATTAACAGGTCTGTTCCGAACAGTATTTGAAAAGCAGATGTATTTTTTTGAGAAGCCTGCTGTGCGATGAATACACTCCCGAGAGTTTTCCAAACCACTCCCGAGGGGCGGCTTCGTTGAGAAAAACTTTTTCAAACCTATTTTGATGTTACATGTCCCCGTAAGCGAACCCACGATTTGTTGGGCCTAGAAAAACTTACTTACTTAGTCTCCTCTTACGACAGCCATACCTTAACACAGGTATATTTAAAGTCCCTAACCAGCTGTGGAGATGATCTTCCCTTCATTGTTTTCAATAGTCTATGTAGAACTGGTAGTATATTCTGAGATTACCTTGCAGCTTCACAATGATGCACGGAGGGAAATCTATGGATGGAACATCCATAATTATTGATATCACATTAAATAAAAATTGATAATTCTGTCCCATCAATGAATATGGATGTTTCATCAATGCTTTTTTGATAAATCACTATTGAAATGGTATCCATATAAACTATTGATAAATTCTAAATAGTTTAAAAAAACAAAATTTTATATAATTTAACATCTGGTTTCAGTAAGTTTCGAACCCTGCTCCTCTGGCACGTTAGCCCAGTATTCTACCATTCGGCTACGGCATTTTATAAAATTTTAAGAAAAATGTTCAATCATAAGAAATTCAAAAAATTTTGAATTAAAAAAAACGCTCCAACAAGTTGTAATATTGTTAGAAAATCCATAGTAAAAATTTATGAACTATTATGATTATTCGTCCCAGAAAAATTTACATTTCGCCAATATATATTAATGCGTTGTCTCTACCATTACTACTATGCAGTAAATATGGATATGGATATACCAACAATAGAAATTCATATCACGACCATAGATATGGACATGCCGTTCAAATATATTAGTATTCTATCCATAATAATAAAATAGTATATCATATCGAAATGGTTGACATGTCATTTTACTTTTTATTGGGAGCAAATAATATTTGATAACTCGCTCATTCTGAATGAATATTGCATCAAACTCGTCGCTATCAATAGCGATATTGTCACAACATTCAATGCATTTCTCTCAGTGTGTAGGTATATTTGTATGTATGTATGTATATTTGTTAACATTTAATAAAAAAAAGTATCAAAACACATTCACCAACTGTTGGGATTTGGCAAGTTAAAAATGTATTAATTGTTCAATATTATTATTTAGTTAGCTTCTTCACTCATTACACCGTTCGGTATAAAATTAGTTAGATACTAACTAAAAAAGTCGTAACATTCCACCAAAAATACGAATAAGCACGTTTACATATCTACATGTTAAAAGAGACATGAATGTTAAACGATACATGAAAACATCAGTATCATAAACGAATGACCACCTCCCCGTCCTTTCACTTTAAAGTAAAGTCGTCATTGATTTTCGTGAAAAACTTCATTACATGCCACCGTTGTGTTGCCAATTTCATGCTAATGCAAACAACAAAACAATAATCCATCTACAAATAAATTAATTCATAAATTTTAGTTTACAAGATCAATCGGACTCACGATCTCTATCCGATTCCTTGGATAATATACCATCGAACGTATTTGGACCCGAAGGCATTGTTACACGTTTTACGCTGCCGCTATCTTATGGCCGTAAGGAGGCACGGCAGAAAAGACTTGGGTAATAATAGCAAAGAAAAAACAAAAACAAAAAAGGAAACAGAAATTAATACTCAACACGATTTTATTTATGTAGTTTCAATTCGCACCTTATATTTGTAGTTAATTTATATTATGTAGTTTAGTACTGTAACGCTGCTTTTATGTATAAAGTTATTTGCATAGTTAGCACAAAAGTAGCTACTAGAATAAGTAGTATATAGGTTTGCAATACGACTGTTGAGTGGAAGATCAGTCTATCTAGGCTAGGCTGTTAGCTTAAGCAAATATTGAAAAAAAAAGCCCTATCGCATGATTTTTCATTTTCGAAAACGTTCTATATCAGCTAACAAAGAGCATTTTTATCAGAATTTTCAGATAAGCCGTTTTTGATTAGATATGGCGTTCTTCAAAAATTATCTGTAATAGGGCGTTTCGAACGAAAGGTGACCATCCACTTAGTAGACGAACTGCTGATATTTGAGTATAATATTAAAGGAAACTCTCTCGAAATATTTCATCAGTTCGAAAATGTACCTGAATGATTAAAAATTATTGGGAAATGCCATTTAAAAAATATATACATTAGACTAGGCTAAAAACAAAAATTTCGTTTTTTTTTAATTTATTGATTTTCTTTTTAAGAAAAATTACTGTAATTTTTTCAGATTTTTAAATTAAAGAGGTCTATCATCGCTAGTTTAGATTTTACAGACTTTACTTCTTATACCAAATATAAAAACGACAAACCATTGTTGTAAAACACCATTTACCTGAACATATTTTTGAAGAAAATCGAATTCCCTACAAAAGATGCTTTGACCAAAATTTTCTCATACTAGCCGTTTTCTAGTATTCTAGCTTTAAAAATTAGCATGTTTTTTCGATTTCCCATTTTTTCTTCAAAAAATTGTCAAAAATGCAAATATCCATGTACAAAAAAGATAGATACAGATTCTTAAAAGAAATTGGGTGGGCTACACAAAAGGTGTTTAAGCTTGTTTTTGTACAGTTACTCTTTCAAAACTTTTTTAGTATTGAATGAAAAAAAAAAACAACAACATATTTCCGTCTTTTTTTGGTGTTTTTGATCCAATTTCTTAACTAAATTTTGTTAGTGATATATTATCATTATATTGATATTATGAACATTATAACCCACAATATACATTTCTCATATACGCTCAAACATATTTTTGCTTAATATATGCTTTCTCTGCGAAGGTGTAGTTTTACAGTCTTCAAATGAAGCAGCCATAAGAAAACAAAAAGTTGACCGATCTGTGAACTCAATACATTAATTTTCATGTATTTTGGCGAGCTAAACCCAAATCCGTGATGGGAATTAGCATAACAGGTCGCAGTTCTTCTCTAACCTAACACAACCATGACAAAATAAGATTGGTATTTTTTGCAAGGCTAGGGCCGAACCTCGGAGCCGTTGTTGAATTCTGATACCGAATTCGGATTCAGCAGACAAACAGGAACATTTGTTTAGCTTTATTCCCTGTTGATTTTTTCATGTTTGGCTTATTTTTAAGCCAAAATCGGGAATTCAAAAAACATGCCTATGTTTGGGGCTAGAGTACTAAAAACGCCTAGTCTGAGAAAATTTCAGTCTAGGTAGCTTTTGTAGGGAATTCAATTTTCTACAAAAATATGTTCAGGTAAATGGTGTTTTACAACAATGCATAATGGTTCAAAATTGAAATATTGAGGAATTAAAGCCAATTATCGACTTTTGATTTTCATAAAAAAAAAATAATTACAAAATTAAAAACAGACAAAAAAAAATTTCAGGTAGCTACCACTTGTTGGCCAAGGGGCTTTCAAAGTCTTAGTAAAATTTTTGTATTCGTAAAAAAAGGTGAAAAGAATTTTGAATCAGGTATGGGCAAAATTTTATTTTTGAGTGACGAGTGACGAAAAAAATAAAAATACAAAATTATTGATTATTTTAAAAATTTTGAGTGTTGAGTGACCGGTTATTTTTATTCATAAAAATCAAAGTGATAAATAATAAGTTATTTTTATTTGAAGCGATGACTAAAATGACTTGTTATTCATCACTCAAGAAATGTTGAGTGATGATAACACGTTATTTTTATTTATGGAATTCTTGAATAACGATAAAACTTCAATTTTAATCAGTTATTTACAAATGAAAAATTTGTCCATCGCAATACATTCAGCGTAACCTCGGGACCATTTTCTGGATCGTTTCGGGGTCATTTCGGTGTCATATCATACGATGTCATATCATATGATGTCATATCATATCATATGGAGTCATATCATATCATATGATGTCATGTCATATCATGTGATGTCAAATCATAGAAGAAGAATCGCTTGAAATAAAAATAACTTATCACTTTGATTTTTATGAATAAAAATAACCGGTCACTCATCACTCAAAATTTTTAAAATAATGAATAATTTTTAATTTTTTATTTGAATAATTTTTTACTCAAAATGGCCCAACCCTGTTTTGAATAATAAGAGCTTAATAAACCTTTTATATTTTGTATGAATAAGGGGGATAGTGTGTTTATAAAATGGAAAATGTTAATGAAGGTATGCAAAATCAAGAATAACAAACTTTTTTGTAAAACAATTAGGGTACTCGCAGTCACGTTCAAATTAAAACGTCTTAACTTTGCAACATTACCATTTGTTTACTGTGAGCACACCTCCTTAACTTCTGGTATTAGCCTTTTATAATCCACGTCTTATAGATCTGAAATTAATTCTTATTATATTTAAATTGTTTGAATAAATTGCAAATATATATACTTTTTCCTTTTCGGTTTGTTTATTTATAAAGATATTTCATTTGACAAAAAATGAAAATGACATTTAACAAATTAGCAAACTTTTTAAAAATAGGAACAGGTCCGGCAATATTGCCAAAAAGTGGTATCTTAGATTTACAGGTAATTTGGCAATATATTGCCAGCTGGCAAATTTAGCAGGGCAAGTAATATGAGACTGTGTACCCTAAATATTAATTGGTAATAAATTTTTGATTTTTGTGAGCTTTTGTTGTGTTAAGTAGATTATAAATAATTTGGATCAAAAAGGATCCAAAAAAATTTTATATGTATGTAGAGCGAGACTAGAATTTCACTTTTCGTTTTTACTATAGTAAAAAATAAGGAAATTTTCAAAGTTTAAATTGATAATATTAAAGATTTTGTTGCGGTGTTCGATTGGGTTGTTGGAAGCAGAGCTGTTAATTTTGATTAGTAATTAGTAATTGATTGATTAGAAAATTTTTTTAATTACTAATGATTATTTTAATTGCTTTCAATAAAAAGCAATTACTAATTGATTACGATTAGAAAAAATCAAAAAAAAAAAAAAATCAAAAAAAATAAAAAAAAAAATTAAAAAATCAAAAATAATCAAAAGTAATCAAAAACGGCTTTTTTTGATTACTTTTGATTTTTTTGATTTTTTCTTGATTTTTTTTAATTTTTTTGTTTTTTTTTTGATTTTTTTTTTGATTTTTTTTAATTTTTTTGATTTTTTTTGATTTTTTTTTGGATTATTTTAAAGTTTTGTTGTTAAAAGTATAAACATCTGTGTTTCTTTGTATGCAAATATATACATCTACTTACACTTTGGGGCTCATGGATTTCTAGAATGAACCTTGATCGCTAAGTATATGTACATATGAGAAAAAATGCCAGGTTTGATGGTTATATGCGTTGTAGTGGTGAAAATTTGTCCCTTTTATATCTAAACGGGTAGTGTCGTGCATTTCTCGTTTAAAACCCTATGGGTACGGTCGGATAGTTCTATTCGAACACTTATAAGTATGTATGCTACACAAAGTAAAACATGGGCATACCAACTACATATGTATGCCCAAAAGAGACTAGTAATGATCAATTGATCAAAAATTTAGTGGTTATTATCCATAGAGAGAGGTCCGGGATTAATAACTTTAGGCCAAAATGGACGACGTAGTCATTTTGTTGGAGTAGAGAATAGTAGAAGTAGAATCGTTTTATTTTTATTCATTTTTGTTTAAGTAATGCTATTTAGTAATATTTGCGAATAATATGTAAGTAATAATGTAATGACAATTAAAGAACAATAACACAAATAGTCAACAATAACGGTATTCAGTTTAAAAATAATTCATGTAGGTGGACATGAGTGCTATCAACGGTTATTTCTACTCACATTGAAAACGAACGTTTGAGATCTGAGAAGGTGATTGGTTCTCAAATGCATCTCAAATTGAGATTAGCTAAAAATGTTTGTTGGGATTACACCGTTACTTCTTGCTTCACCTATACATTTGTATGTTTGTGCAAGTGAATATTTATGTATGAACATATTTTTCTACAACAGTACTGGAAAAAAATAAAAAAAAAGTAATCATTACTTTTGATTATTTTTGATTACTTTTGAATTTTTGATTTTTTTTGGATTTTTTTAAATTTTTTTGATTTTTTTTGATTTTTTTTGATTTTTTTTTTCAATTGAAAAAATAATCATTAAAAAGTGAAAGTAATTGGTAATCAATCATTAGGTGGCTTCTCAAAAAATAATCAATGAAATGCTAATCATTACCGATTACTAATCAATTATTAACAGGTCTGGTTGGAAGATTGAAGAATAGCTATGGAGAGGAAGAAATTGAAACAATAAAAGGCAAAGTTAAATTTTTTTGCCTAAATGTAAAACGAAATTGGCTGAAAGACGGTCGAAATTTACAAATAACCGATAGAAAATGGTTTCAGTGCAATGCAGAAAAAGCCCTAAGGCAAAGTTGCGAGGGGAAAAAATAAATGCGGTTTACATCGAAAGGCTATCATTATAACCTGTAAAAAGAGAATCTCTTGCAATTTGCGGTGTGCAAATGGAATGTGGAAATGCACTCGGAGAGTTTGCCAAACTACTGCCGAGGGACCACCCCGTTAAAAAAAATGTTTTTTAAAGAATTTGTTGATGTTCATTCTACTGAGTTTATATCCCCGAATAGTTTGGTGTTGTAGGCCAAGCACACTACCGCTACAACCTAAATTTATAGTTTTCACTTTGTATGGTAGTAGTAGATAAAAAGGGGCGTGGCCCGCCCATTTTTTCCAAAAGACGTAAAAACAATGTTTTATTTATTTTATTATTTTATTCTAAAGTCTTCTGATACACAACATTTTTGGTTATATTTTCATGCGGTGCATAAATATACAGTAACGATGGTTTCCCTACTTATATCTCTATCCTAATTTTCAGCCCCCTACCTTAACCCCATTTAGAGACATTCAACATCAAGAAACTAAGTTTGTGTGGGAGGTGCCACGACCCCTTTTCACATAACCCCTACTTACGGTTTTGATATCCCATAGCTCTATAGCGATTTACAGGTCCCTACCTTGAACCCTATCACAGATATTCTGCTTGAAATATTTAGTTTGTATGTGAGGTGCTATGCCCCCTTTTCTGATAACCTCCTAAATTACAGTAATTTTTGTTGACCTTTCTTAAAAATAAAACCAATATAATTTAAAAAAAAAAACATTTTTTTCTGGCCTAGTCTAATATACATACATGGTAAGTATACCATTGACGCTATCTCCCAAATACGCTACATCCTGGTGAAGAGTCATGATAAGAGAATCGACATTTACCACTTCTTTGAAGATTTTAATGACTCTGAAATGAACCTCTCTGCATTTAATTCTTGTTGATATTTACTAAATAGGTTTTTTCTAATCAATGCGTTTTAATAAACAATTTAATTTTTTTTTAATATGCCTCCCATTATAATTTTGACATGAAAATCGCCGATACCCGTGTATTTTTTTTTTTTGCCCCCTTTCCGAAAACGTCTATTTGGTTCATAGGACAGAAAAAAAGTTCGTCTTTGTACAGCGCAGTGGGTCAAAACCGCCAAAAGTCCATGTTGGAATTTTAATTTTTCGTGTTATTAGCCAAAATATATAATAACTAAGGCAAACATAAATTCGTAAAATATTATAGCAATTGCTTGATTATTAAGGTCACAATTTTAATTTGATTAAGAGCGTTGGTTTTAAAATTTACAGGTGGGTGTATATTGAAACTGAATTTTTTATTACCTAAAATAGTAAATATTTAACGTTTCTCTTCTTTTTCTTATTAACACTGTTCATTACGATAAAAAATAGTAAAACGCGATTTAAAGAAGTCCCTATTTATAAATTTTATTTTATTGATTAAAATGTTAATTTTTTATGAGGCGTGCTCCTTGTCGTTTGCTTGTACTCCTATCCCAAACTCTTAACATAAAATATATTATACATTTAATATACTTTACGATGATCTTGCTCATTTTTTCTCGTTTTTGTTCATCTTTTTTTTGTTAACTCTTGTCTGAGCAATTTTGGTCGAGTCGATTCAAATTCACATTCATTATTTCCTTGAAGTACATTATTGCCGTGGGTTTGTCGAAAATTGATGGTCAACTTTAAGTTTATTCGAATGAGGAAGAAATAGACGAAAGTGGACTACTTCAAACTTTAAGCATGTTGGATGATGTCGTACTCTCAGAGGATGAACTCGAATAAAACATCACAGATAATTTTTCTTTAAATAAAACTCACTTAAAATTAAAAATTGTAGATTTAAAAACAAAAAAATAAATAATTTAAAAAAAAGTTACAAAAAAGTCTGAAGATAGCAAAAAACAAAAAGAAATATAATTAAAAAAAAAATTACAAACAAACGAACTCTTCTTTCTAAAAATTAAAAAGAATTTAAAACCAAAAAATCTCAAGTTAGCAAAAAAAAAATTAATAAATAATTTACTAAAAATATACAAAAAAAATTGTTTGCTCAAAATTTCAAAAAACTAAAAATCTGAAGTTAGCAAAAGAAAAAAAAAAAACAAAAAAAATTGAATAAAAAAAGTTACAAACAAAAAAAATTGTTAACTCAAAATTTAAAAAAATTAAAACCAAAAAATCTTAAGTAAGCAAAAACAAAAATAAATAATTTACCAAAAAATATACAAAAAAAAATTTTTACTCAAAATTTCAAAAAATTAAAAATCTAAAGTTGGGAAAAGCAAAAAAACAAAAAACCAAAAAAAAATTTAACAAAAAAAGTTACAAACAAAATTCAAAATTTAAAAAAATTATAATCAATAAATTAGAAATTAAAAAATATTAATAAAAAAATTACGAAAAAAAATTGTTTAATTCAAAATTTCAGAAAATTAAAACTAAAAAATGAAAAATCTAAAGTTAGTAATTTGTACGCTATTTCGATAAGATTTTAAATTATGGCCACTTTTGATCCCTTCCTGGCCCACTGTGCACAGTGTTATATGAACAGTTTTGACACTTTTTCGACTCTTCCTACAATCATTTACGAGTCGTTCTCTAGTAATTTTTTAGTCGCATTTCCAAACATTTGCGAGTTGTTTTATAATCAAAGTCAGAAAGCAGCGACTATTTAACCAAACACAGGGCCGGATTAACACCTTCGGGGCCCGTAGACAATGTATTTTTTTAAAAAAATAAAACCAAATTGATTAAAATTTGACAGCGAAGTAATATTTTGGCATTTATTGTGGTGAATACATGTGTATTTGAAAGTTTAAGCTAAATCAAAGCGAAGACAGTGGAAAAACTAAATTAAAACAGACAAAAATTCACTTTAAATATCAATACAACCTCCATAAGCGCGTAGCTGCAGAAACGTAAAAATTAAAGAATAGCTAATTTTTACTGAGTTAAATGTTTATGATCAGCACATATCCTGAAAGTAGGAATGAATATATATTGGCGCGTTCCGAGTACGCTAATTTACACTGGTAGATTTTTCGACGGTCCATCATAATATACGCCGACTTATTGGTGGTTATTTATGTCATTTGCCTTTTGCGGTATCTTAACACTACATGCTAAACGCGATATTTAACCGTATTAAAGTATTAAATCCCTTGGATTGATTTTTAAATAAAACAAACTTTTTTTGTCCTACGGTCTGTCGATAATTCCTCAATATAAGCAAAGCCCGCCTTTAACATTTGGATACCCACAATATATCGACAAATAGAGCTAGTATTAGTACTACTACTCAATACTTATTAGATGGCTCTCCATGCATGAAGCAATTCATCATTTATTCCAGCGCATTGACAGCGCGCTGCAGGCTTGTTCCAGTTGTAGTCGCTTCTTGTAAGGTTTTCTTTGTTTGTTGTGTGCATTTCGATTTAATTTGTCAACTCATGTGCATTTAAACGTGAATTGCTTTAACATTCCTGTTGGAAAATTTCATACCAATTTTCAAATAAAGTTTTCGTTCATTAGAATACCTATAATTTTTTTTTTGTCGATGGGCTGGGCCTCGTGTCGATGCGGGGCCTATAGGCAGTTGCTATTCTGCCTTAGGGCTAATCCGGCACTGCCCAAACACGAAAAAGCATCTGTGAATTATAAGGGAAAAAAAAGTAAACGTAACATTTCAAATGATTTGTGTAACTGGTATAACTTCAACCAGAAATTAAGTTGTGTATTAGTATGGAATGGATATTTCCTCACTAGTATGAGTTCACCTAGAAAATTCTAGTTGTATACTAGTATTTTTCTCATTAGTTTGGCGTTTCACTGCAGGGTACATAGGTTTTACGGTTGATTAGTAGGCTTATTCCGTTAACAAATAAAAACATACATATTCATTACGGGCTTACAAATCCGCAGGAATTTTTGCTTCCTTGATTGCTTTGGTTTGAAATAAGCAAAAATTATCATTACGGTGTAATGTTTGAATGTCTTTTAAACTATCATTACACTCTTTTAGTGACGTATAATTCTTGTTTTGTTATTGCAATTATTTGTATTATGATTATTGCCATTGTTTTGAGTTGAGTTGAATAGTTAAGTTTAGTGGACTTCTCGATGTATGCACTTTGAAATTTAAGTATAAAAAATGCAAAACAAGCTAAGCAAATCTATTTGACTAACAACATTTAAAATGATTTTTATTGATTTTGATAAGATAAAAGAGATGAACCGCTAGGTATACACCACACATGCATACATAACAAATATAATTAAATATCGTTTTAATAATTTATTATTTTCCACACGCGTTCTTTTTAGCTCATCCCCTGACTCTTTGAATGCCGATCGTAGTGACAAATCCGTGATGGGCTCAGCATCACCTCAAGCACTTTATAAGTTGGTTGTGCCGTTGCTGCGTTGTGAGGTGGTTGATGTGCGTGATGCGGCAGTTAATGCGCTTGGCATGATTAATCACGAAGCCCTGAAGTAAGTGAAATTTAATATGATTAGTGTGTATCGTTACCTTAATTCACAAATGCCCTAATTGACACATTTTTCGAAAATGACTTTTTCACATATTTAAGTATGATATAGTAAAATACACACTCCCTACAAATGTTAAGTACTTACTAGCAGTAATAACGTAGATATTCCAAATTTACAAAGCTATATTTGCATGCGTTCAATGTAAAAAAGTTTTTGTTTTTTGCTTCTCCTGTAAACAATTTTTTAAGTCAGTTAGGGCCTTTGTGAATTAACGGTATGGACATTAAACCGTATGTAAATTACGTATGTACATTTGTCAAGTCAATATATCGCGCCCTAAATCAACTCACACACAACTCAAAATTTTTCTAGGTCGCTTTCTTGGCATAGATTGCCTAATAAAAAGTAGTACAGCCAATACATACAATTTTTTCTTTTTGGCTATTATCGTTACTCTTTAAGGGGCACAGTGATGCCAATTTTTTTTTTAAAAATAAAATGACTTTTGTGCGATTCAGAAGCAATTAACTGAAAGTTACTCTGATTTTGAGTTGTGACTCTTTTTGATTTAGTGTGCGATATGTTTTTTTCTTGTCCTTAAATTGCTTATTTGTATTTTTCAGAGATGTAATGGAGGAGTTAGTTCTTTATATACGTGAAGCTGTCGATAGGAAGCAGGAGAATATGCGACGTCGACGTCGTCGTGATGCTTTGCGTTTGCAATTGGTTCGTGTATTGGAAAAAATAGCAGAAAATGGCACATTTGGTGTGAGGTAAGTAGTTATGTATGTATGTATGTATGTAGATATATTAGGGTGGCCCTTATAATCAAATGTAACATTTGGTCCAGTCTCGCCCCCTAGAAAGGTTGCACCACGGTCAACTATATCGCACATAAATTTTTATCCCGGTTGGAGATGGGGACTAAAAAATAAGTGATTTTTCTTTTTATCTAATACTTGCCTAAGGCGCGCCGCAGGGGGTAGTCTGACCTTAAGGAATTAGAGTGTTTATTTCAATTAAAATTTTCCCATAAAAAATTTTATTACAGTTTTTTTTTCAAAGTGAATTTCTACTATAATTTTGAAATGTTTTTCAAGCTTTTGCATTCTTCTACATCTTTAATGTCCTTTAATTTATTACAGCACTTGTGTTCTGGAACGGGATACGATGTCATTACACCCCACATTTGTGGAATACATTGAAGGAGCAATTCAATATTTATTGGCCGAAACCGATAAGGACAATACAAGTATACGAGAAGTTAAAGCGCATTTTTGCAATTTCATACGTAAAATGATCAAGAATTTTTCACGTAAGTTTTAACTAATTTTTTTTTTTTTTTAATATAGAATAGATGAGAGATTTCATAAATATTTAGAATATCGACTGCTGAGTGGAGGATTACCCCATTTTAAAATGTGTTTTCAAAAAACCCTATCTTGTTTCAATAGCGCTCTATTTCAGGGCTTGTTTTAAAAACGACTGCCTGTTGTTGTTTTTGTTGTTGTAACGAAGGGTATCTCTGCCTAAAGGTATACTTTTCCTTAGCCTAAATTGTCTTCAATTTCTTCTAAGGAAAGTCCTTGGAAACTAGCAGTTTCAAAAGAGTTGGACCAGAGAGAAATGGGTGTTAGAAGAGTGGGATTCGAACAGTAGGTGAATAAATGGTTGGTGTAATGTGGACACGAGTCGCATGCCAGACATTCGACGTCGCGGCTCGCCGGGGTTTAGTCTGGACAGTAGGAGTAATTGAGCCAGAGTGGCTCTTGTCTGTCGAGGAAGATAAAGTTCCTCTTCAGCAACAGGAGGAGTTGGAATTTGCAAAGCGACGTTCTCCGGACAGAGCCCAAGATAGGGGTCAACAGACGTCTTATGGCTGCCTCCCATATATGAGGCGCTCAGCGCCAAATCGGCCTAACCCCCAAAAAATGGTTCTGAGAAAAACGAAGTTAAAAGAAACAACGTTTTTAAAATATTTTTATCTCTTTGTTTATTAATCGTAAATAAAGGTTAGGAGCAATATTTGTTTAAGATTAATCATTAGGTGCTAGTTACTTACAATAAGAGAGTTTTAAACATTTAATATAAAAATTGAAGTGGCTTAGGCCATTTTGGAATCCATCTATAAAAAATATATTAATAGGAACTGAGGGTTAGGCCATTTTGTCTCCTTTAATTAAACATACAAAATTTCTTTAGGTAAATACTAAAAATAATTTCTAGCATTTTACAGGGAAGAGATAGTATTTTTCTGGTAGATCTCGGCGAGTTAAGAAGAACTGCGTGCAAGAAATTTGCCAGACACCTCGAAAATCCCGAGTTAGGGGTCAAAACCCGGTTTTTCATACCTATAGACCTTTCTAACGATAGTTATTAGTAACGAAAAGTATTAGTAAAAGTGGTACTTGGGTTTTAATATGTAAATTTTCAAATTATATGTCAAAATAACTTCTTTTTTAATTTAGTTTTCATGGAAATCTTAATAACTTAGTCAGTTTTCAACATTTTTGAGAAAATTAACTATCATTGCACTCGTAACAAAATTTGCTGTTGAATACCATTCAAGGTTTGTATAGGCTTCTTATAAAATAGTGCATAGGGATGGAGCCAAAGTTGACCAACCTCGAAAAAATACGAAAAGAAATGTGTTTGTGGTGCAAATACTACCACTTTTACCACTACTTTCCGGTTCATATATATATATATCGCTAGAAAGGTCTATACCTCTTCTATCGAAATCAAAAAAAAAAAAAAATCGTTAAAATGTTAAAACTACCTAATAGCGTTTTCTTTTCTCCACCAAAATGTTGCCATTTCGTAGAGGAACATATTTATAATTTTAACTTTGCACTGTGAAATTGCTGCACACTTAAAATTTTCACTGTCACCGTTCATGTCTTCAGAAGAAGAAAAAACCGCCGCCATATGAAATTTCCAAATTGTGTATGCCTATCGGTGCTGCTTTATCGTGGTGATATACATGTATTAGAAAGTGACAGACAGTATACTGTTTTTGTTTGTTATTGCCTTTTATCAGGGCAAATAACCGCACCGTTTACGACAGCGAGGGCAAGAAATGTTGCCTTTTTGCAATTTTATAGGGGAGGGTGGTTGAGAAAAGATAGTGATGCCCTCTATGAAGGTAATGATAATTTTACAAGAGAACATGGCTGTTAGCGGGCATGCGGCTAGGGCGACCTTTTCTTGCAGAAAAGAAAACGCTATAAGTTATAGGCTTCGAAGGTATGAAAACCGGTTTTTGACCCCTGTGTTAACAGTAGTGTAGCTATTAATAAATCGAGTATATAATATATATCGCATGGGAGAGCGTGGTAGTATGAATAGCTTAAAATTTAAGATTTTTTAATTAGCTTCCTTTAGATCTAGTTATGCGATATGTCCTCGCACTAGGAATGTGCAATTAATCAAGAAAAACGCTGAATTGCCTGTTTAATCAAATTTTTATAAACCTTCATCTATGTAGTAATTATTTGAGATATTCTGAATACTGAATAATTTTACCAAAAGGACATTCCATCGTGACTCTTGGGACATTTTACTCTATAGCTTGGTCAACTTTGAATTATAAAACTGACATCGGGCCCTAAATTGCTATGAAATATATATATCGACGTGGATGAATATCCAATCAACAAATGCATTAAAATAATTGGCCAAATAACAACAAATAGTATGACTCGTGGGACACCGATTAATATTAGCTTTTAGGAACTTTTTACAAAGGTTAAAAGAGTGTGACTCGTAGGACATTTGCCTGTTTTTCCTGATACAGCTTATATGTTTTTTTTAGTTTTATCGATGCAGTTCCCTGAATATTTAGCTATGCAACTAAAACTATTGATAATAAAAAGACCTTTATTGTATTTTGGTTGGAATGTCCCCAAACTCATAATTTAATTAATCAGAAAAATTTCTTTCAATGCTTAATCGCACATTGTTATCGCAAACTTTTTAATATATTTTTTGTTATAGTGGAATCGTGTGGCACACTTTTGACACGCGAGCTAAAGAGGAATCTCTTCAATTTATTTGCCACATGGTGTGGTTCGTTTTCAAAACCACTCGGTTTTACTTCACAAATTGGACAAACACCAGATGAAGAAAAATTACAATTTAGCGCATTGCAGGTAATTATATTTCTACTAACACATTTTTTGCATTGTTAGTACAGGCAAAATCCTTTCTATATTTATTATACTGGGCAGTAGCTTTACTTTCCTGCCATTTAAAACATTGTACTCGTTCCAAACTTCATATCTTGTTTTTTCCCTCTATTTTTATCACTTTCTTTTGCCCTACCTGTTCCATTTTTCTTCCCTGCCCATTTTATTCCTACAACTTAATACTATTTGAATTTATATATTTTTCTAGTACTGTACTTGGTACCGCTAATAAACCCGTTTTTTCTTCTTCTATATTTTCATTGTTTAGGCACTATCGGCTTTACTTTGCTGCGGGCATATATTTCATCCACCTTATCTCTCAGATTATGGTATCATTTATGAATGGCTGGACATGTTGTTGACATCCAAAGATGAAAAGGTAAATGAATTGCTTGTTTTGTATTCTAAACTTTACTATAACTCTTTACTTAACTTTCACGATTTGCTGTTTTTCTCTTTGCATTGCATTTGCTTGATTTTAACCTCATACTGTTTCTTTTAAATTTTTTCTAGATTTATCTATTAGCTCGTGATACAGTTGTTCTATTACTTGAATCGAATCCGGATAGTAGCGTGTTATTAGAGTGGGTTATAGATCGTTGTTATACATCTACTTCCCGTGAAGCGGATGCTTGTTTCTTGGCATTGGCATCTATTTTTAGCGCAAGGTAATTAAGGATTATTTTATCACTGTTATTTACTTTTTGCCCAGTCAACCGAAGGGGTCCGTAAAATGCTCGGCTAGACTCCTTGCTAGCCTACCAACTAAGCGTATACTTATTTATCTTGTTACGATGGATAAAAGTGCATTCAGTGTTCTTTAAGAAAGTTCCTAACTTAGCCTTTGTTGGTGTCCAACAAAGATCTCTCTAACAATCCGCAAAAACACCCTACGGACTCGAATTAATAGGGCATAAAGAAATTCTTCTTAAGTTACTCGAATATAACTGATAACGTTACATTTGGTGATCTCGGTCTGGACTTACTGTTAACTCCATATATCGATATGGTTGTGATGTGATCGACACGACTTTGGCAGGGTGAACTATGCAAGTTTGAAAACTGACACCTTCACAACAACAACATTAAAATAACAGGAAAGTACGTCTTCAGGAACCAATAAAGAAGCATCGAGATATAAAATTTAACAAGAAGAACATCATCATGAGGGACCCCTTGCTTCATATTTTTTTAATGATATATCTGATGCACGAAAATTGTAGACCGCTAAGTTCGTTCAGCTGCCAGAAGTTTTCTGTAAGAGCTATAAATCAAGTGTCTAGGCCATTCGCCGGCAATTATTACTTTCTTGGGAGAAAAATACTAATGCTTTAACATAGTGAGTGCTCTCTCCGTGCCGACCAATTTTTTAGGCAATTGAAATAGAAAGCACAATAGGACGGTAAAATCTCATTGACTAGGTAATTTTCATGTTTTGATGGGGCCCCTGTAACCAGGACCACAGCCTTTGGGTTTTCGGCTTCCCGAAGACATGATCAAATTCGCGTGGAAAAGCGACAACAATCACACCAGCTGATCAGTACTCGCGAAGTCTTCTGAGGGTTCGACGCTTGGCATGTCGAACTGCTAGAGTTTTACTTATATAATTTATTATTGTACCCATCGCGGGTTTTAGTTTTATACAAGAACTGATTTGAATGCATTAACTGAAATCATTAATCAGTCTTCTCAATATCGTTGAAGCCCATCATTGTCAAGCTGACCTCATCTGGTAACTATCGACCAAATCTTCACGACACCCCAAATGCTGGAGAAACCACATGTTAAGAGACTCGAGAAGCACAGTGTGAAAAGGAACTGATCCGAATTTGACTTTCCTGAAAAGTTTATATGGCTATGAAAAATTACGTTGAGTAATACCACAACACGCACATGAGTGTAAATAAAAACACGGGCATTTTTGGGACACTCTACTATCTATACTATATATATAAAATTTTAACTCGAAATTTTGTATAAGCTATACAGCCGATCCACTGGCTCGATTTTAGACACAATAACCGTTTTTTTATTAAAACCCTGCTAGACATGCATCACAACACCCATCAGTTTTTCATATTGCCTTTCAGAACCTGATGGTAGGGATAGGGTATAATAATTTAAGAAATGGCGAATCGCGTTCCTCTTCTCATTCTTCCATTCAAGAAGGTGTTCTTCGTATATTTAACGAAAACAGGGTTGCCAGAATGCGCAAAGTTTACGGTCTTACCAGCTTATTTATATAATTTGGATATGATTAGGATTGCCACTGACTGACCATAAATGGAGTATAAGGACCAAACATGGGAATGCGTGCCTCATCGCCGTTTTTTGATTTCGTAAAAAAAAAAAAAAAAAAACTAATGGCGGCGATATACCTACAGGTTATCATCATAACCTCTAACGAGATTTTTAGCCGAGCTTCTCTTTCCAACTTGTGGTGTGTTGCTTTTTGAGTTTTTCCTACAAGTTGGCGGGACCTACAGTTTTTTGCCGACTCCGAACGGCACTTGCAAAGCAAATGAATCGTTTACTTACGTCATACAAACTTATGTAAAATTTTCGGAAATTTCATAAAAAGCAGATTTTTGCTATAAATATGACCCAGTGGCCACATGTATTTTTTAAATACAATATTTGTCGTAAAAATAAAATCATTTCTAATTTTTTGTTTGAATGTCGCTTGGGCTGAAAAAGTTATATCTTGGAATCGCCTGTCTCTAGAAAATGCCATACAACTGTCCGTGTGAAAACACTGGGCTAGGTAAATACAAACCGGCTTTATCAAATGTTTGGCCTTGGGCTTTGTTGATAGTTATAGCGAAAGCTACTTTTAAGGGAAACTGTTTCCTTGTCATTTGGAATGGTACTGTTGGATCTGAAGGAGTTAGTTTAACTCGCGGTATTATAGCAATTTTTCCCGAACCGATTAATTTGACACTGATTGCGTTCTCGCCTAAATGACTGACAACCATCCTGGCACCATTTATAAGTCCTTCTTTGGCATTAAGATTACGAATCAACATTACGATTGCATTTTTCTTCAAAATTAGTTTATGTGGAGGTAAGCCGGAAGGATTAAATTAACAAATAAAATCAGCTGCACTTGTTGTGAGAAAGAATAAGAAAAATATTCGCAACAGGTGTTTAGCAAAGACTTTCACCACTGGCAATTACCCGCCCGCGCGCCATCTACATTTGAACATTTGAAAAGAATGTCCATTCACCATTGTCTTTTTTTAATCAAAATCAAAGACTTGCACCACTACCAGTCCAGCGCAGTGTTGCCACTCACATTTATTTTTTGTACCAAAACAGTTTAAAGAGTGCCAAATTTTTTTTCTAGCATGGAAAAACACACCTAAAAAGAACTATGGCGCGATAAATGTAGAACCTTCAAAAACATTTCTCTTCAAATTTTTGTAGTGCTGCTCTGAGTTTGCTCCTCGGCGGGGAAAAACAAACCATGTTGCTTAAATCATGAATTGGGGATTTTATAGCCAAAAAGCATTGGTATTTGTTTCCTTTAGGGGTCAACTGCAAACAAATTTTAAAAAATTATGGGAGAGGGCTCAAAAAACGTGTATTGGCCACAGGATCACGAATCCCGGAGCGCTTTTTGGATTTTTTGTTTCAGTGAAAAATTATGATCAAAATCCCGAAAAAGGACCCAGGTCCGATCCCAATTCGGATCGGGATCCATGGTATTTGTGTGCAGAACACCTTTCCGAGTTGCTTATAAAAAATAACACTCGTCCGGTCCAACACAGGCTACGCCATCCTCAGCATTTCTGCGCAGAACACTTTTTTGGACATTTTTAGGGAAGGCCTAATGTGATTACAACAACCACATGAAAACTTGCAACTTTGATTGCAAATAACCCCTAAAGAAAACAAATACCAAACCATTTCGAAATTACATTGGTAGACGGAAAATCCCCGAATCCCCGATTCTGGCAACACCGCTCTGAAGTCTGATGAATGTCAGTCACAATAGCGTTGCAGTACAAATTGATTTGTTGTGAATTCACAATGGTTTATTTAAACAAATTAATTTTTATAAAATACGCTTAAACAAAAGCAATCCGCTAATTAATATATGGTTTCGCATGTAGAGCTAACCCCAACCTTTAAAACGATACCTTATTTATTAATATTGGTTTCAAATGAGAGCAGAAAATTAGGAGCAAACACAAAAAGACCTTACAGAAATAATATATATGATTGCAGGAAATTGAACGCTCTACAAAAAAGGTCAAATAAAATTTTATCATTATTGTGACTTAGGTTAGGTTCAAGTGGCTGCCTCCTCGAACCACTTAGATGACTATAAAGGTCATCAAGTACTTTATGTCCAGTTCCGCGATCTGCCTCTGGAACGATGTCCTCGCCGATAGCGCGTTTACTTATCCAACTCGCGACATCCAAGATTGCTGAGACTTCAGCCTGGAAGACGCTGCAGTGATCAGGTAGTCTGAAGGAGAGCCTCAAGTTCCAGATCCCTTGAATAAACGCCTCCTCCAAATCGGCCATCTAGCTTCGAGCCGTCAGCGTAAAAAGAAATGCCGCCATTAGTAGCGGGGCAGCGATCCATCCTCTCCCATTCTTCCCTGCTGGGAATGTTTGTTTTGAAACAGCTGTCTCCGACTGTTGTGGCCGCCCATCGACCTGTGCTTAGAGGGAGAAAACTGTGAGATCCTAGAATACTGGAGTGTCCAGTTGCGCTTGCGCCCCAGCCAGACGTTTCCCTTAGGCGCAGAGCTGCTGCAGCTGCTGCCTGGTACTCTTCCAGATCGAGTGGCAGAATGCCTAGAATGGCCTGAAGAGCTTCGTTGGGCATTGTTCTTAGCGCGCCGCTTATAAAGATCATGCCAGATCTATGGACTTTACCTAACAGATTCCGGTTTGTGGCCTTGCTCAGCGAAGGCCACCACACCACGACTCCATATAGCATGATAGGTCGGATAATTGCAGTGTAAATCTATCTGCAGTGTAAATCGATCTGGGACTGAGACCCCACTTTTTGCCAATGGCTCTTTTGCATGTGTAAAGTGCTGAAGAATATTCTCCTTCCAGTTTAACTTCCTGTCCAGAACTGTACACAAGAATTTGGCTTTATCAGCCAAGTTCAGGCTCACGCCATTAAGTTATGGTAGGTCCAGCGGTGGTATTTTGTACTGGTTGGTGTAGAGAACGAGTTCCACTTTTCTCGGGCTGATACTAAGTCCGCAACGAGAGGACCATGCCGAGACCTCACGCAGTGCTACTTGCATTAAGTCACACAGAGTTTTTGCGAATTTGCCCCTGTATGCAATGGCTAAATCGTCTGCATATGCCACTATCTTCCCGCCCCCAGCATGTGTCTCGTAGTAACGAGTTGACAGTGAGGTTCCATAGAAGCGGGGAGAGAACTCCACCTTGAGGCGTTCCCCTTGTGACATAGCGTGCCAAGTGATGAAGATATTTTCCTCCCCGTGAAAGTTGATCGATTAGTCCAGTTAGGGATCTGCTTATGCCCAGATTAATAAGAGCGGTGTTAATAGCCTCCGGACTTATATTGTTAAAAACCCCTTCAATATCAAGGAAGGACACAAGACAGTAATCCTTTTCACCCAACGATTTTTCAATGATAGAGACTACGCTGTGAAGCGCAGTTTCTGTTGATTTACCCTTGGTGTAAGCATGCTGATAGCTGGAGATAAGGTTGCTATCAATAGTAGTGGAGAGGTAGTCGCTGATTATCCTCTCGAAATTTTTGAGTGCAAGAGGCTGATGGGTCTGTAGTCCTTTGGCTCATAGTGGGAGACCTTCCCAGCCTTAGGAATAAACACTACCGTGGCGTGTCTCCAGGAGCACGGAATGTAGTTGAGAACCAGGCAGGCTGTATAGAAATGCTAGCCATTTGGCTGATGTCACCAGCGTGTTAATGAATTGCGCGGGGATAATCCCGTCCGGTCCGGCAGCCTTAAACGGTTCAAAGCTCTTAACTGCCCGCCGTACCCTTTCCTCCGTGATGGGTATATTTACTGCCAGGCTTGTTGCAGGTGCTGACGGTGCATTATGCAAGTGTGTTTCAGGGCGCTCAAGGGTTTCCCCTTCCGTGCCGGTCCAGGATCCGTCAGGCTTCTGCAAATAGCTAATGGCTGTTTGAGTTTTCGAGAGAACTCGTCTAAGTCTCGCTGTGTCGTCGACATTTTCGACCACAGTGCAGAAATTCCTCCACGAAGTTCTCTTTGCCTGTCTCAGGGCTTTTTAGGCCCTTAGTTTAACTTTGTATTCGAGGTGTTTAGCCTTATTAAATTGCTTCCTTCAGGTTTGACGGAGCGAGTCCAGGTCGTAGGTCCACCAATATGGCCTATGGCATTTGAGAGCGCCGTGTGTATGCCATTACCAGGTCCTCCAGCTCCTCAATCGATGAGGGGGCTTGTGGGGGTAGTACTGGTAAGTCTCTGGCTAATATTTAATTGTGTAGCTGCTAGTAGGTATTGAGTGGATTGCGCTTCATAATAGGTTGCTCTACACGAAAGTCCAACACTATGTCTATATATCGGTGGTCGGAGAATGAGTGTTCTTCAAGAACACGCCATTTTCTGACCCACTCATAAGCGCCTTCACTACAAATAGTGAGATCTATGACCTCCCTACGGATTTTAGTGATGAAAGTAGGCTCGCAAACCCACGTTGCAAACTATTAGGTTGGTTGTTAATAGGTAGTCAAACAGAGACTCGCCCCTGGCATTGATATCGGAGTTCCCCATTGGACGTGATGAGCATTAGCGTCCGCTCCTATAATAAGATGACCCGCACAAAAATTTGATACCAGATCTCTCACCTCCCTTTGTGGTGGTGGTTCTTCGGCGTTGTAGGGCATATAGACCGACGCCATCGTCAGGCTGGTGCTGTCGACTGTTAAACTGGCAGCGGTAATGTCACCCTTGGTATAGTTAGGTAGAAGAAAGGTGTTGAGTTCAGACTTAACCAAAATACAGGTTCTGACTTTGCCCTCCTCGCTGGCTCGGATGAGCTTGAAACCCTTAGTCCCCAATCCGCAGTTCCTCGAGCAGTTGACCCAGAGTTCTTGGATGAGGACCACATCCACGGTGCCTTAAGAAAGACGACTACTTAAAGCAGCCGAGGCTACTTTAGATTTGTGCAGGTTTATCTGAAGCACCACCAACATGAGAGCGATCAGACTTCCCTGCCGTCCCCATATCGTCGAGGTCTTCCCTGTCCCGAAGGCTGTCTCTCAACGACGAGTTCAGAGCAACTGCGCGATTTGGCGTAGCGGGAGCCCTGCTGTCTGAGGCTTCAGAGATATTGCACTCAGGATGAGCTGCTACCAACGTGACGTCGAGGCCTTTCCCGTCCGGCTGTCTTCCATCTCCGAGTTGGCGGATAACATGCTTTCCGCGTCGAACTTCTCGGTTTCCTCTTGCGGTACTTCGATTTCCGAGTCTCCCGAAGCAGATGCGATGGCAGTGCGCTGTGCATCGCCACGGTATACGTGGATGACTATCTGGCCTACACTGCAGTGCACTAGACCAGTGTTGCCACACGTAGGGTTTTATCCCTATTTGTAGGTCTTTTTGCCTAAAAAATGTGTCCGTAGGGTAAAAGGTCGGCTTTTTCATATTTCACGAAATGTAAGGTTTTTTTACATGGAGAACATGCAAGGTGCAAACATGCACCGCTTGTTGACTAACACAAATTTTTTGCCAACATGCGTCCTGTGAGTTTTGTACTATTGCGCACACATACACATTAACACATACAAAATCTAGTCATTTTTAAATGGCTGTAATTACTTTAATACATAGTTAAGATAATCGCACACGGTTTGATGTTTAATAAACTTCAACTTTAAGAATAAGTAAAGGTTTTTTGGAAAAAAAATCTAAAATTATAACAAAATTCATTTTAATTTGTTCCCATACAAAATGTATGGGAAAGGGCGAAAAATCGGCATCGCTAAGGGATAAGTTACAGCAATGATTTTTTGCAAAGCTTATTTTCTCATCAATTACAACTTTTTGGGGGTAATACCAAAAAAAACAATTTTTTTTTATTTGAATCACCCGAATATACATTTATGTATAAAAACCTCGTTCAAAATACCTATGTATTTTTGTATAAGCATTGTCCTCTAAAAAATTTTAATATATACCCAGCAAACAATTGGAGTCATAATTGAATCAGAAAAGAGTCCTAAATGGGAGCGTTTACGCTCTTTATGAACTCATTTATGAGTCCGAAATGAATGTATTTCCCTTCTTGCGATGGTCGTCCGATATGAGCTTAATTTCATATATTCAATGAGCCTGACTAGGAGTCATATCTGCCTCAGAAATAGCTGACTTAAGGCTCTTATTGGACTCAAAAAAATAGTCCTTTATGACGCGTTTCGGATGCATTTATGACACTTTCAAAAATCATATACTGCGATTTTTGGACTTTTAAATGGCGCCTTTTCGGCATTGTAATGGAACCATCAAGAAGGGGGAAGGAACCTGGATTTTTGATTAAAAAAATTGTCTCAATAGATATACATACATATGTATGCGGAGAAATCGTTTAAATGGGCATGGGTGTACACACGTCTTCGAACATATAACAGGTCCCAATGAAAGACGTTCCATGAAAAGCGACTAAATGTGAAACAATCCATCAGAAAAAGGCCTTGAAATAAAGATGACGAGCAATAACAATAGAACAATGGTTAGGAACAACCGGAATAATCATGCAACTTAACAGCACTAAGTAAATTCGTTATAAGTAAATACGCAAATATGCGAGAATGTTTTGCTGCGAACGTTATTTTAATCGGTTTCAGACCTTGAGGTAAACACTCTCGGCTTACGGCTCATAATTTTCATCAAATCTGAGTCATAAAGGACTCCTATATGATCATATTTCTGAGGCTCACATTTTTTACATATTTAGGACTCATATCGGATTTCTATTTTATGAGCGCTCCGAGAATGTTTGAGGGGTAGCTATGCGGTTTTCGATATTTCCGCAAAGATAAAAATGTAGGTATTTCTTTTTTAACGCGTAGGGTAATCTAGAGAGTTTTACTTCTTTTGTAGGGATTTTGGAGGAAAAAAGTGTGGCATCACTGCACTAGACCATTACAGCTTTTAAAGGACTCGAGTGCCTCCTCTGGTGTTTGAAAGGGTTAACGTTTAGCCTCTGTGGCACATAACTGCTTTGGAAGTCCGGTATCAGGGATTGTGCTAACTCCACACACTTCCTGGAGCTCGGCAACAGTTTATTTTGCGTCCGAACGCTTCAAAAAAACACTTCTTTTGCAATCATTTTATATATGATTTGGAGTAGTTTTCCAGATGTATCTATTATAAGCTACATAGGACCGACTTATGGCTAGATACTTGTAAAAGTAATTTTTTGCCAGGCGCTTTTGTAGGAAATTCGCAGATGTATTTCAAAAGTCATAACTACTCAGCTACAAAAAAAAACATTGATGATAGTAGGAAACACCTAAGTTTTGTCAGAAACGGTGTTCCAATACCTATCAAATTTTGCAAGATGATATCTGACATACGTGTCTACATGATGGTATCAAAAAGTTTGGCTAGATTCATTTTCAAATTTTTCTCTTTGGTTGACACATTTTCGGAAACACCCATATTCAAGTTTAATATTTTTGTTGTTCTTGAGAGTACGAGAGTGGAACTAAAAGCGTGTATAAAAATAGTACAATAGAATTCAAGATATGAACGATGAAATCCATATGAAGGCTCAGAGTCTATTTTTTCCTCACCACATATATTCATTTACATAGAAGTTGTTCACGAAAACAAAAACGGCATTCGAATTTCTGTATGCCTTTCGAAAAAAAAATCGTTTTTTTGGTCCCCCCTAATGTACATATGTACGTATATAAAAATGTTAATTTACCATTTGTTCGTAATAAAATTCCCCATCGAAAATGTCCCCAGCTGCAGCCACTTGTTCTGTGTACAAAATAAAATCAAAAAGTCCTCAAACGAATGTTTGTTTTAATATTAAAATAATCCGATTAAGAGCGATGTGATAGGAGTGCCAAAAAGCCGGCTTACTAAATTTTAATAATTTATTTTAAAATTTGCTCAAGTTCGTGTTAGCAGGCGGAAGAACGGGCGAACATTATATAAACGATTTCCTTTTTCGTTGCGATTCAAATAAAAATACTGTGTGAGCTGTCATGTGTGTATAAAAAGTATTAGACCAAGATCCCAGAGCCTAAAAGCGTCACTTATTTTATAATGGATGAAACCAATACCGATCGATAGTCCTCCCCGAATATAGAAAGACTGTGAAAATTTTAAAGCTGTACCTATGACAAGGGCCTAGGAATCGGGGGTCAAAGTCGCCAAAAAATGACCCTAACTTCACTTATTTTATAATGGATGATTTTCACATATTTGACGTAGATTACCAGCCCGCGTCAATATCAAGTGTTGTTAGACCCGTACCAGTGACAAGGCTCCAGCCAGACACCCCCAGTTCGCGGATTTTCCTATGGAAATTTATTCTGTTTTACTAATTTCACGCATTTGGGCCACTTTGGCTGCTTTTAACAACCCAATATTGTCACCGACAGAGAGCGAATCAGTTGATATTTGACCGCGCAAGTGAACGCACGTATTCAGTCTCGTCTCATCGTTTAATTAACTAATACAATCATACTCACTCATAACTTGTGTACTCATACATTTCTTTATATAATTATTTTCTTAAATAAATAAACTGAATTAAAATATAAGCGTAACAGTTCAGAAGAAGGATTCATTCCGCCTACAGAGAAAAAGAAACGCATATCAAAGTAAATAACGCAGCGGGAAGATTCAGTTTCAACCCTTATTTATTTTACGCAGTGGCAAGTGGATACATAAACGTATTTATGTAATACTCGCAACACGCATGCGAATACATAAGTAAAGCGAGCAAAATAAACGGAATCGCGAGAAGTATATATACGCTGCGGCGGTGAGGCAACGTTAGAGCTTTCAACATTGTAGCAACGAACGGAGTCGAATAGAAAATACATAACTACCGGTGAAGCGTCCGTTAGAACAATACATATATACATTTTCGTTTTGGGAAAAAAATAAGAAACGGGACTGGCGTCGCTTTCGAGAAAAATCTGCAAGTTGAAACGTGAAAGTAAAGTACAGATCATTTTGTCAGTCAAAGCGTGCGGACGTTACTACGATGGTGATGATCAAATTAAACTCTTTAAAAATAAATCAACTTAATAAATTGCTGCAAAGCAACAATATTGTAATGGCTGGAAATAAAGCGGCCAAAGTGAATAAGCTTTGTCAAATTTATGCAAGCGAAGAGGTCGATTCCGAGGAGTTGGATGAGGAGACCGACAACGGCGATACAACGCAACAACAAATGGATGAGCTACGTCAAGCGCTCATGGAGTTAACGAAAACGGTAGGTGATCTTGCTGCCGTACGTAATGCAGACGGAGAAGGTAATACGGGAAGTATGCATGAGCAACAACAGGTAACGACACAAGGGCAGGTAAACGAAGTGCATGTAACGCCACGTCAGGCAACGGCAGCACTGCAACGACCAGCCAGTGTACATGAAATCAGTTTACTTCTACCAACGTTTGATCCGTTGAAGGGCAGCATAGGGTCCGATGTGTTTATCGAGAAGATAGAGCAACTCCAAAATATATATGGTTGGACGGACAAGGAAATTCTCGTAGCAGCGCAGTTGAATCTAAAAGGTGTTGCGAAGACCTGGTTAGATTCACAACAAGTGTTCAAGTCATGGATAGAATTCGTGCAAGTTTTAATGAACGATTTCCCGAAGAAAGTTATGTCAGCGCAAGTGCATCGTGAAATGGCACAACGTAAGCGTCAGACACGAGAAACGTTGGAGGAATACTACTACGCAATGCTGTCTCTGGGTAGACAGGGCAACATAGATGAGGAGTCCATAAATTCATACATCATATCCGGGTTAAACGATGCTATCTTGTCACGCACACTTCTTGCAATGAGGTTGGATACATGCAATGCTCTTTTACGCTCTCTAGAAGCTATGGCCATCATGCCGACACAAGGTGCGGCCAAAGTAAACGTCTCGTCTGAACCAACAGCAACGAAAACTGCGTTGGAGAAAAAGCCGATGAAATGCTATAACTGCAACGAGTTAGGCCACATTTCAGCAAAATGTACGCAGCCACAGCGAAAGTCGAGGTGCACTAAATGTAACAAGGTTGGTCATGAAGCCAAATTGTGCAAGAACGAGAAATCAACAGTAGCTAAAGTGCAAAGTATTGCGGAGGGCGAACCAAATCCTGCCGTTAAAGTGGTCGACTGGAATGGCAAAAGTTACAATGCCTTCATCGACACCGGGAGCGACGTGTCAGTTATTGCTGCATCCAAGGTTCCACCGGACGAGAAAAGAACAACATCCATAAAGCGGCTTACGGGGTTCGGAGGTGCGGTTATAAGCAGTGAAGAGGCAATCAACGTGAAAATCAACATCGATGGAACCACGATCTTGGCCACATGTCAGATCGTTCCAGATAAGTTCATGATATACGATTTGCTTATTGGTAGAGATGTACTTTGCCAAAATGATTTCAGGTTAACCATCGATGCGGGGGTGATGCAGGTCCATAGGAAATCTGAACACGCATACAACATCAACAACGATTTGCCGGAAGAGGTGGTAACTAAAGTGAACGATCTACTAATCAACTACGACGATTGCTTTGCTGAGGATTTGGCTAAACTTGGCAGATGCAAAACAACAGAGATGGACATTGTCATCTCAACGGAGCAACCAGTAGTGGGTAAACGTTACCAAGTACCCCTATCTCAACGTCCTACATTGTCAAAGATTGTCGACAACTTATTGAAGCACGGCATTATACGATACAGTTCATCGCCACACGCGGCACCAGTGATTCTCGTGCAGAAGTCAAACGGAGAAGACCGCATGTGCGTCGACTACAGAGCGCTCAACTCAGTCACGGTCAAAAAGCACTTTCCGATGCCAGTGGTAGAAGAGCAGCTATCAAAGTTAGTCGGTAACACTTTCTTCACGTCTCTCGACATGACATCTGGGTATTACCAAATACCACTAAAGGAGGAATGTAGACCGTATACTGCTTTCCTTACTCCTGAGGGTTTATTTGAGCATAATGTTATGCCATTTGCGTTGCGGAATGCTCCGATGGTGTTCCAGGAGATGATAATCAAGCTAATACGAAGCTTGAAGCACCGCAACCATATCATCAGCTACGTGGATGAGGTGGTTATCGCCACGAAATCCGTTGACGAAAGTATCGAAGTACTAACCGAATTATTGGAAGCGGTCAGAGTATCAGGGCTTACGTTGAGGCCGTCAAAGTGCTCCTTCTTAGCAACCACAATCAAGTTTTTGGGTCACGTTGTCGATACGAAGGGTATTCGACCCGGCGACGAAAAGATTAAATGCATCATTGAGTTCCCACAACCACGTACGCCAACAGAAGTAAGGCAGTTTTTGGGACTGACCGGGTTTTTCCGTAAGTTCGTCGAAGGCTACGGTATAGTTGCGAAACCGTTGGCCTCATTACTACGCAAGGGTATAAAGTTCGAATGGACCTGTGACCATGAGAAGGCGTTCCGGAAGCTGAAAGAGTCGCTTACTACGCAACCAGTATTGGTGATGTTTGATGTAACCAAGCACCACGAAGTGCATACGGATGCCAGTGCGATCGGTGTAGCGGGTGTTATGCTGCAGCAGGAAGGAGACGACTGGAAGGCAGTCCAATACTACAGCCGGCAGTGCAGCTCTGTCGAAGCGCAATATCCGAGTCACGAGTTGGAGGTACTCGCTATTGTTGAGGCTCTCGAGAGGTTCCGTCTATTTCTTCTGGGGACTCACTTTGTAGTCCGAACGGACTGTAATGCTGTCGCGACTACAAAAGCTAACACAGCACTGCGTCCACGCGTAGCAAGGTGGTGGCTCCGATTACAGGAGTTTGATTTTAATTGTGTGCATCGAGCAGGTACCAAAATGCAACATGTGGATAGCCTAAGCAGGGCACCAGTAGAACCACCATCTCAACTTGACACCGTAGCAGAACGCGTATTACAAGTAAGCCGAGTCATGAAACCCGACGACTGGGTATACGCCATGCAAACACAAGACGCAAAACTACGTCAAATATGTGAAGTTCTGAAAGGCACCGGGAAAGTGGATGAGCCAATAGCCAAGCAAATGAGAGCAGACTATGAAATACGAAACGACCGTCTATTCCGTAAGGTGGGAAAGGAGTACAAGCTGGTGGTACCGCGAGCAGTTAGGTGGCGCATAACGAAAGCTAGTCATGACGATGCTGGACACTTCGCACTCGAGAAGACACTCAATCGCATCTCAAAGCACTTCTGGTTTGAACGAATGCGGCGATACGTGAAGTCGTACATCTCGTCATGTGAGGAGTGCTGCTTGAACAAGGTCAAGGGAGGGCGCAAAGAAAGCCAACTGCACATCATGGATGTATTGCCGATTCCATTCAGGCACATCTATATAGATCACGTGGGGCCGTTTCCCAAAAGCAAGTCTGGGTTCGTATACGTGCTCGTTATCGTATGCGGATTCAGTAAATACGTTGTATTTAAGCCAGTCAGAAACACCAAGACTGAACCAGTTATTAAGGCGCTAGACGAAATGATGACCATCTTTGGGCAACCTCTGAAAATTACATCCGACCGAGGAACGGCATTCACGTCGGCGAAATTCCAAGAATTTATTGAGAAGCGGGGCATTCAGCACATCAAAACTGCAGTTAGAACACCCAGGGCCAATGGCCAGGCCGAAAGATGTAACAAGACTTTAATTCAAGCACTCAAATGCCTCGTCGCCGAAAGTAAAAGCTGGGACGCATCTTTAACAACAATTCAGTGGAGTTTGAATTCGCAGAAAAACGAGGTAACCGGCTATACTCCAAATGAATTGGTATTTTATTATAACCCAAGAGATGTCACATATAACCGATTGGTGCAGGCAATTCACGACGATGTAACCGACATATCAGACATCGATCTGAAACGTAGCGATGCAGCTAACAGAATTATGACCGAACGAGAAAAATGGAAGATAAGATACGACAAGAAACACCAGGCTCCGACCAATTATGAAGTAGGCGACTTGGTAGCTGTCGACCATGTTCCAACGGCAACCGGCGAATCTCATAAACTGGACCCAGCATATAAAGGTCCGTACATGATAACAAAAGTACTAGATCACGACCGGTATATTGTCGAGGATTTGCCGGATGTCACAGTCACACAGCGTCGATATTCTAACGTAATGTCAGCAGATCATTTGAAGCCATGGTGCATGACGAAGCCAGAACTGGAAATTGACGACGAAAGCGATGAATCGTCCCACGAGGACGAAGAGCCAGGAAAGGCCGAGCTGTCACCGACAGAGAGCGAATCAGTTGATATTTGACCGCGCAAGTGAACGCACGTATTCAGTCTCGTCTCATCGTTTAATTAACTAATACAATCATACTCACTCATAACTTGTGTACTCATACATTTCTTTATATAATTATTTTCTTAAATAAATAAACTGAATTAAAATATAAGCGTAACAATATTTTCCTATTTTTTGTAGAACACTACCCTCAAGTAGTATCAGGAATTTTTAGACTTCGTCCCATGGCAAAAACTTCAGCCAGACACCTCAAAACTCGGGAAATTTCACTAATTTTTACTGCGCTTTCCCATGTTTAAGTGGATTTGACAAACTTTGACTACTTTTAAATAGCAGATCTTCACACATGTGTCGTAGAATGCTACCCTTAAGTAAAATCAAGCATTTTCAGACATCATCCCATGGAAAAAACTTCAGCCAGACACCTCAAAGTTCGAGGACTTTTATTTTCCTATTAATTTGCTTTCTCTTCTTTGTCCCACTTTTACTAATTTTAAGTGATAGATCTTTTCACATGTGTCGTAGGACACTACCCTTAAGTAGTTTCAGTAATTTTAGACCTCGTCCCATGGCAAAAACTTCAGCCAGACACCTCAAAACTCGGGAAATTTCACTAATTTTTACTGCGCTTTCCCATGTTTAAGTGGATTTGACAAACTTTGACTACTTTTAAATAGCAGATCTTCACACATGTGTCGTAGAATGCTACCCTTAAGTAAAATCAAGCATTTCCAGACATCATCCCATGGAAAAAACTTCAGCCAGACACCTCAAAGTTCGAGGACTTTTATTTTCCTATTAATTTGCTTTCTCTTCTTTGCCCCACTTTTACTAATTTTAAGTGATAGATCTTTTCACATGTGTCGTAGGACATTACCCTTAAGTAGTTTCAGTCATTTCTAGACTTCGCCCCATGGCAAAAACTTCAGCCAGACACCTCAAAGCTCGGGATTTTCACTAATTTTTACAGAGATTTCACTTGTTTCAGCAGGTTTCTCCAACTTTGTCCACATTTAAACGGCAGCTCTTTACACATATGTCGTATAACACTACCCTTAAATAGTATCAGGCATTTCCGGACTTCATTCCATGAAAAAACCTTAAGCCAGACAACCCAAAGCACGGGGACTTTTCATCATTTTTAATGTGCTTTCACATGGTCAAGTGGGCTTACCCAACTTTGCTGTGAATTCACATGTTTAAGCGCGTTGGTCTAACTTTGGCTGCTTTTTAAGGACAGATAATTTCACATGTGTCATAGAAGACTACCCTTAAGTGGTATCAGATACTTTTTGACTTCGCCCCATGTCAAAAACTTCAGCCAGACACCTCAAAACTGAGGAATTTTTACAATTCTTACTGCACTTTCACATGTTTAAGCGAGTTTGTCCAACTTTGGCTGTTTTTGAAAGGAACACTATCTCCAAGTAGAATCAGGCATTTTTAGACTTCATTCCATGGAAAAAACTTCAGCCAGACACCTCAAGGCTGAGGAATTTTCATAGTTCTCACTGCGCTTTCACGTGTTTAATCGGGTTGGTCCAACTTCGGCTGCTTTTAAAGAGCAGATCTTTTCACATGTGTCATAGAAGACCCCCTCAAAGAAGTATCGGGTATTTTTATACTTCGCCCCATATCAAAAACTTCAGCCAGACACCTCAAAACTGAGGAATTTTCATAATTCTTACTGCGATTTCACAGGTTTAAGCGAGTTGGTCCAACTTTTGCTGTTCGTAAAGGACGGATCTTCGCACATATGCCGCAGAACACTACCCTTAAGTAGTTTCAATCATTGTTAGTCTTCGCCCTATAGCAGAAACTTCAACCAGACACCATAAATCTGGGGATTCTTCTTCCATACTTACTCCAATGTCAACCCGTTAACAGGTTTTGTCCAACTTCAGCCATCAGTCAGCCATGCGTACGATACAGTAATGTAAAATAAAAAAAAAAAAAAAACGATCAATCTTATAATTCACTTTGTAAATGAAAACTATTTATTCAACGTTTTCTTATTAGTAGGTAATTAGGTACATGCATTAAATAAATATCTTGACTTCATTTTTTGGTGGATATTAGGTACATGCATTAGATCAATGTAAAAAATAATTTCAAGGAACAAATGCTTATTGTGCAGTTATTAAGAGAAATTTTAAATTATCTTCTAATAATCTCCGCAATTATTAAAGGTGACTGTTTTAGGCGTTATTTTACATATTTTGAAATTTTTTGAGCGTGTAGAACGAAAAAAAAATTATTTGTTTAAAAAAAAATGATTTAAAGTATAATTGTTTAAACAATAACATCGTATAAAATTACTTATAATATAGTAAAAACAATTATCTGTAAGTAAAAAAAATTCATTGATTTATCTGCAGTAGTTTATGAGAAAATAATTTTTCAATATTATCATGATCATTAGGGCCCGACAGACAGGTGGTGTTCACCATGAATAAAGAGTCAATCGAGCCCCTCAAAAGGTGCAATGGCCTAGTACATTACAGCGTAGGCCAGATCGTTATCCACGTATATCGTGGTGATGCTCAGCGCGCTGCCTTCTCGGCTGCTCCGGGGGAACCGGAAAACGAATTACCAGAAGAGGAAGCGGAGGATTCCGATGCGGAAAGCATGTTATCCGCCACGTCCCTTGGCGATAGTGCTGTGAACAACTCGGAGATGGAGGACAGCCTACAGGACGAGGAAGCCCTCGACGTCACGGTGGTAGCAGCCAACGCTGAGCGATTAATATCTAACGCTACAGACAGCAAGACACCTGCAACGCCATATCGGGCAGTTAATCGGAACAACTCGTCGTTGATAGGCAACCTCCGGGATGGGGCAAACCTCGACGATATGGGGACGGCAGGGAAGTCTGTGCGCTCTCATGTTGGTGGTGCTTCAGATTAATCTGCACAAATCTAAAGTAGCTTCGGCTGCTTTAAGTAGTCGTCTTTCTAAAGGCGACGTGGATGTGGTCCTCATCCAAGAACCCTGGGTCAATAGCTCGAGAATCTGCGGATTGGGGACTAAGGGCTTCAAGCTCATTCGAGCCAGCGAGGAGAGCAAAGTCAGAACGTGTATTCTGGTCAAGTCTGAGTTGAACTCCTTTCTCCTACCTAATTACACCAATGGGGATATTACCGCTATCAGTGTAACGGTCGACAGCACCCGCCTGACGGTGGCTTCGGTCTATATGCCCTACGACGCCGAAGAACCCCCACCACAAACGGAGGTGAAAGACCTGGTGTCAAATTTCTGCACGGGTAATCTTATTATTGGAGCGGACGCCAATGCTCACCATGTCCAATGGGGGAGCTCCGACATCAATGCCAGGGGCGAGTCTCTGTTTGATTACCTCTTAACAACCAACCTGGTGATTTGCAACGTGGGTAATGAGCCTACTTTTATCACTAAGACCCGCAGGGAGGTCATAGACCTCACTATCTGTAGTGAAGGCGCTTATGAGTGGGTCAGAAAATGGCGGGTTCTGGAAGAACATTCTTTCTCCGACCACCGTTACATAGAAATGGTTTTAGACTATTGTAGAACAACCAATCATGAAGCGCAATCCACGTAACACTGATTGGCAGTTACACAATGAAATATTAGACAGAGACCTACCAGTACTGCCCTCCCAAGCCCCCTCATCAGTAGAGGAGCTGGAGGATCTTGTTACTACATTTACATCGGCGCTCTCAAATGCTCTAGGACAGGCTTGTCCAGTGCCAAAACCACGCGGTAAACACAGGCCACATTGGTGGTGGTGATTTGGACTCGCTCCGAATATCATGCCGGAAACAATTTAACAAGGCCAAGAGCTTCGGCTCTGAGCCTCATTGGCACGAATATAAAGCTAAACTAAGGGCCTACAAAAAAGCTGTGAGACAGGCGAAGAGAACCTCGTGGAGAAATTTCTGCACTGGCGTCGAAAAGGTCGACGACACACCGAGACTTAGACGAGTCCTCTCGAAAAGTCAAACAACCATCAGCTATCTGCGAAAACCTGACGGATCCTGGACCAGCACGGAAGAGGAAACCCTTGAGCTGCTCTTGAATACACATTTTCCGGGGAATCTGCATGATGCACCACTAGCACCTGCAACAAACCTGGCAGTAAATATACCCAATACTGAGGAAAGAGTAAGGTGGGCAGTTAAGAGCTTTGAACCGTATAAGGCTGCCGGGCCGGACGGGATTATCCCCGCGCAACTTATAAACACGTTGGAGACATCAGCTAAATGGCTGGTATTTCTCTTCACAGCCTGCCTGGCTCTCAACCACATTCCGGGCTCCTGGAGAAGCGCCACGGTAGTGTTTATCCCTAAGGCTGGGAAGGCATCCCACTACGAGCCAAAAGACTACAGACCGATCAGTCTCTCGTCCTTTGTACTAAAAACCCTTGAGAGGATACTAAGCGACTACCTCTTAACAACTATTGATAGCAACCTTATCTCTAGCTATCAGCATGCATACACCAAGGATAAATCAACAGAAACCGCTCTGCACAGCCTAGTGTCTGTCATTGAGAAATCGCTGTGTGAAAAGGACCACTGTCTCGTGGCCCTCCTAGACATTGAGGGGGCTTTCAACAATATAAGCCCGGAGGCTATCAACTCCGCTCTAACTAATCTGGGCGTAGATAGACCTTTAACTGATTTAATTGACCAACTTTTAAGGGGAAGGAAAATAGCTTCTTCACTTGGTACGGTTGAGTTATCACGTTATGTCACAAGGGGAACACCCCAGGGTGGTGTTCTTTCCCCGCTTTTATGGAACCTCACAGTCAACTCGTTGCTACGTGACACAAGCGGGGGGGGGGGGGGGGGGGGGCGGGAAGATAGTGGCATACGCAGACGATTTAGCTATTGCATTCAGAGGCAAGTTCCCACAAACTCTGTGTGACCTGATGCAAGTAGCACTGCGAGAAGTTTCGACGTGGTCCTCTCGCTGCGGACTTAGTATCAACCCAGGGAAGGTGGAACTTGTCCTCTTCACCAACCGGTACAAAATACCGCCACTAAGCCTACCAGAACTAGATGGCACGCGCCTGGGCTTGTCGGATAAGGCCAAGTTTCTAGGCATAGTTCTGGACAGGAAATTGAATTGGAAGGAGAATGTTCTTCAGCGCCAGAAGAAAGCTTGCATCGCTCTTTACACATACAAAAGAGCCATTGGCAAAAAATGGGGGCTCAGCCCTACAGTATGCAGTTGGATCTACACGGCCATCATTCGCCCAATCATGCTTTATGGAGTCGTCGTATGGTGGCCTGCGCTGAGCAAGGCAACATACCTGAATCTGTTGCGGAAAGTCCATAGATCCAATATGATCTGTATAAGCGGTGCGCTAAGGACAACGCCCAACGAAGCCTCCAGGTCTTTCTGGGCATTTTGCCACTTGATCTGGAAGGGTTTCGGTCAGCGGCGGCATCAGCTCTGCGCCTAAGAGAAACCTCCAGTTGGGCTGCGGGTACTATTGGACACTCCAGTATTCTGGAATCTTACAGCTTTCTCCCTCTAAGCACAGATCGTTGTGCGACTACTACAGTCGGGGATAGCTGTTTCAAAATAAACATTCCCAGCAGAGAAGACTGGGAGAGGACGGATTGGTGTCCCGAAACAAATGGTGGCACTTCCATATACACCGACGGCTCGAAGTTGGACGGCAGAGTTGGAGGAGGAGTTTATTCAAGGGATTTGGACCTTGAGCTCTCCTTCAGACTACCTGATCATTGTAGCGTCTTCCAGGCGGAAGTCTCGGCAATCCTGGACGCCGCGGCCTGGTTAAGCAAACGTGTTATCGGAGAAGATATCGCTATTTTCAGCGATAGCCAAGCGGCCATCAAATCCCTTGGCTCATACACGTTTAACTCTGAACTGACGCTCAGCTGTCGTCGATCTCTTCAGGAGATGGCCCAACAGAACCGCGTAAACCTCATATGGGTCCCGGGACATAGGGACATTGAGGGAAACTGTAAGGCAGACGAGCTTGCCAGGCAGGGCACGACCAAGCAGGTTCTGCAGGATAAAGAGCGCTTAGGTATGCCGTTTGCCACATGCAAACTAATGCTGAAGGAGCACACACTCCGTCAAGCCAACGAAAGATGGCTGCTATCCCCAGGGTGTCGCATATCGAAACAAACCTGGCCAAAATGGGATCTTAAAAGGTCTAGACGCATTTATGCCCTAACTAGGAGGGAAATCTGCCTATTGATAGGGGTATTAACCGGTCACTGCCTCATTGGTAGGCATGCAGAAAGGCTAGGTGTGCCCTACCGACGATGCTGCAGGAGTTGCAAAGATGATGAGGAGGAGGAAACAGTGGAGCACCTCATCTGCAACTGTCCGGCTTTAAGCGGCGCGAGAACGCGCTTTTTGGGAGTTCCGTTCCTGGATAGCCTAAGCCAGATCGCGGAAATGGACATAAAGGACTTGATGGGCTTCATAAAGTCATCTAAGTGGTTCGAGGAGGAGTAACGGTGTCGGTTTAGGAGTGTCAGTCCCGGGATTCTGCTATGTGGAAAATCCCAACAACTCAGGGATTTTCCATATGGCTGGGTCGCGGGACTGACTTTCCTTGTGTTGGTGGTATCACAACGGGCCTTTCAAAACTGGCCTAAGTGTGCCTCTGCGGCAGCCACTTGAACCTATGATCAGAAAATTATCAAAAGTTCAAGCTCCAATAACATTAACAAAGACACGAATTTTGACGAAATATGTTTAGCACGAGGGTTGAGTCTGGCCCACTATCCAATGAAACGATAGTTTTCAAAATCGTCGATAAAGTGATTTTACCTGTGCACACTTCACATGGCTTTACCCTTTAAATTTTTCATAAAGTTTTGAAATTATTGAGCAAACTAACTTTACAGAGCTACTCATTACATTTGTTAAAAAAAGGTTGCCGGCACGAAAAAGCAGAATAAAAACAGAACATTTGCTTAAAAACAGAACATTTCTGTTATTTTCCTAAGAAAAAAAATACGCAGAACAAGCTCCTTAAAAACAGAACTGTTCTGCCAAAAACAGAACGGATGGTCACCGTACTTATAATTGGCATTATTCTATACACCGGCTATGTAGTTTGCTCGAAGAAATTGCTGATATAGCTCAGCTTTGCATGGTGGTAAATTGCTTGCATCCAAATTTTTTTATATGTTTGGGTTGAATTCTTCAGTCACATCCGAAACTGTGTAATTATTTAAGAACAGCTGAAGCCTTGCACCATCGACATCATATACTCCATCAATATTGTAAACCTCGCAGATGAATTTTTGTATTTTATTAAACAGCTCTTGTTTAATAAGCGTATCTACGAATGACTCTGGCTCTCCAAATTTCATAAAAACTTCTTGATACTCAAGCTGTTTTAATAATATTTTAAATGGCCTTTGCTTGCCTTTCTTAAAGAAAGCTGGGTTGTAATCACATCCGGTTAGAGCATGAAAGCCTGGCAAACTTCTACATAACGACGGTCCAAAATGATTGTAAATTTTTGTCAAGTCGACATATCTTTGACTATTTCCAGAGCCTGTATATAACCATACTTTCGAATCTCCGTTCTTTAAATTATGCGTACGAGTATTTCCCAACATAATTGTAGCTATATCAGTATCTGAACATCTAATTACAAAATTTGCCTGAGTATATATGTTACAAATATGGAAAATGATTTTAGTGTCGGCTTCTTCATGCTCTGGGCACGATAAGTTTTCATCTATATTCGTTATAATTTTGCTATTATTACCCTGCAGCGAAACCTCAAACTAGTCAGAAAAATACTAGTATACAACTATAATTTTCTGGCAGAACTTATACTAGTCAGGGAATATCCATTTCATACCAGTATACAACTAGAATTTTCTGGCTGAATTCGTACTAGTCAGGAAATATCCATTTCATACCAGTATGCAACTAGAATTTTTTGTCTGAATTCATACTAGTCAGGAAATATCCATTTCATACTAGTATACAACTACAACTTTCTGGCAGAACTCATACTAGTCACGAAATATCCATTTCATACCAGTATACAACTAGAATTTTCTGGCTGAAACCATACTAGTCAGGAAATATCCATTCCATACTAGTATACAACTAGATTTTTCTGGATGAAATTATACCAGTTAAAAAATTCAAAATTCATTCGTTTCGTTTTCTCTTATAATTCATAGATGCTTTTTCGTGATAGGGTAAATACAAATAGCTGCTGCTTTCTTAAGAATAAACATAAAAATAAAGTCAAATGATAAAATAAAGGGTAAGCCAGGAAAATTCTGGTTGAAATCATACTAGTCCAGGTTAAAAGCTTTTTGGCTAGTATGGGACTAGTATATTTAATACTAGTCCTTTTTGGACTAGTATGTGGACTAGTTCATTTGGTGGAAATTATACTAGTCCAGGATGAACTAGTATGAAACTGGTATCTTACAACTAGTATGAAACTGGTATTTCCTGACTAGTAGATAACTGGTATATTCTGGTCGCCATCTGACAATTGACATATCGTAGGACATCAACACGTAAAAAAAACAGTTGCTTATATGGAAAAAAGACAGAACACTGACTAGTTGGGCCCGGTGCACCAACTAGTTGTAAAGTAGTTTTTAACTAGTTGCTTTCGCTGCAGGATAGCGACATAAGAGTGACACTGTCTGAAATGCAACAAATGCCACATCTGAACACTTTGTATGGGCTGAACTGTTCTAATTTGCTTGATCATGTCCTACGGAGATATCAATTGGGAAAAAAAACTCTAGCTTTGAGGTGTTTGGATGTAGTTTTTGTCATGGGAAGATCTCCAAAAATGCCTGATACCACTTAAGAGTTGCGTTCTACGACACATGTGTAAATATTCGCCTTTGAAAAATAGTCAAAAATGGACAAACCTGCTTAAACAATCGACAGCACAGTAAGAATTATGGAAAAAAAAACTAATGGCGGCGAAATACCAACAGGTTATCATAACCTCTAACGAGATTTTTAGCCGAGCTTCTCTTTCCAACTTGTAGTGTGTTGCTTTTGAGTTTTCCTACAAGTTGGCGGGACCTACAGTTTTTTGCCGACTCCGAACGGCACTTGCAAAGCAAATGAATTTTTTGCTGAGAAGCTTTTCATGGCAGAAATACACCCGGAGAGTTTGCCAAACTACTGCCGAGGGGCGACCCCGTTTAGAAAAATTCTTTTTCTAAATAATTTTTGATGTTACTTTTGTCGAGCATCGAACCGCCACGACTTGGTGTAGAAGGCCGAACACTTAACCGCTACACCACGGCGGCCGCCAAAGAATTATGAAAACTCCCCAGATTTAAGGTGTCTGGTTAAAGTGTTTGTCATAAGGCGAAGTCTAAAAGTACCTGGCACCACGTGGTCCTCTATGACACATTGAAAATATGTGCCCTTTAAAAGAAGCCAGAGTTAGACCAACCATCTCAAACATGTGAAAACGCAGTAAGAATTATAAAAATTTCTCAGTTTTGAGGTGTCTGGCTGTAGTTTTTGACATGGGCGAACTATAACAATACCCGACACTTCTTTAAGATGGTCTTCTATGACACATGTGTGAAGATATGCCCTTTACGAACAGCAAAAGTTGGACCAACTCGCTTAAACCTGTGAAATCGCAGTAGGAATTATGAAAATTCCTCAGTTTTGAGGTGTCTGACTGTAGATTTTGACATCGGGCGAAGTATAAAAATAGCCGACTCTTCTTTAAGGGGGTCTTCTATGACACATGTGAAAAGATCTGCTCTATAAAAGCAGCCGAAGTTGGACCAACTCGCTTAAACCTTTGAAATCGCAGTAAGAATTATGAAAATTCCTCAGTTTTGAGGGGCCTGGCTGTAGTTTTTGACATGGGTCGAAGTATAAAAATATCCGATACTTCTTTAAGGTGGTCTTCTATGACACATGTTTGAAGATATGCCCTTTACGAACAGCAAAAGTTGGACCAACTCGCTTAAACATGTGAAAGCGCAGTAAGAACTATGAAAATTCCTCAGCCTTGAGGTGCATGGCTGAAGTTTTTTCTATGGGATGAAGTCTAAAAATGCCTGATGCTACTTGGAGATAGTGTTCAACGACACATGTGTAAAAATCTGCTGAAGTTTTTGACATGGGGCGAAGTCAAATAGTACCTGATACCACTTAAGGGTAGTCTTCTACGACACATGTGAAATTATCTGCCCTTTAAAAGCAGCCAAAGTTAGACCAACGCGGTTAAACATGTGAATTCGCAGCAAGAATTATGAAATTTCCTCAGCTTTGAGGTGTCTGGCTGAAGTTTTTGTCATGGGGCGCAGTCTAAAAATGCCTGATATTAGTTAATAGTAGTGTTATACGATACATGTGTAACGATCCGCCATTTAAAAGCAGCCAAAGTTGGGTAAGCCCATTTGACCATGTGAAAGCACATTAAAAATGATGAAAAGTCCCCGTGCTTTGGGTTGTCTGGCTTAAGTTTTTTTCATGGAATGAAGTCCGGAAATGCCTGATACTGTTCAAGCGTAGTGTCATACGACACATGTGTAAAGAACCGCCGTTTAAACGTGGATAAAGTTGGAGAAACCCGCGTGTGTAGATGAAGTTAGGCTGTCTTGGTCTTTAAAGGTTCTTATGAATGACCTTGAGCAAAAAAAACCATCACAGCAATGTAGTCATAGATGTAAGAGTGCGTAATAAATGTTATTACATAATATCATGAGAAAACGAGACCGACATTATATATGTACATACAAACATTGTAGTTATGATTATTACATGAAGTAAGTGAGTGAGAATTTATTGCATGGTTCAAAACTGGGATTGTGTGTCCCATTCAAAAAGAAAGAGTGAATCTATTAATATATAAATACGCTACATGAAACAAGTGAAATCTCTGTAAAAATTATTGAAAATCCCGAGCTTTGAGGTGTCTGGCTGAAGTTTTTGCCATGAAATGACTGAAACTACTTAAGGGTAATGTCCTACGAAACATCTGAAAAGATCCGTCGTTTAGAAGTTGTAAAAGTGGCACAAACAAGAGAAAGCAAATTAATAGGAAAATAAAAGTTCCCGAACTTTGAGGTGTCTTGCTGAAGTTTTTGCCATGGGATGATGTCTGTAAATGCTTGATTCTACTTAAGGATAGCATTTTACGACACATGTGTGAAGAACTGCTATTTAAAAGTAGTCAAAGTTTGTCAAATCCACTTAAACATGTGAATGCGCAGTAAAAATTAGTGAAATTTGCCGAGTTTTGAGGTGTCTGGCTGAAGTTGTTGCCATGGGACGAAGTCTAAAAATTCCTGATACTACTTGAGGGTAGGGTTCTACAAAAAATGGGAAAATATTGGGTAGTTAAAAGCAGCCAAAGTGGCACAAATGCGTGAAATTAGTAAACCAGAAAAAAATTTTATAGGAAAATCTGCGAATTGGGGGTGTCTGGCTGGAGCCTTGTCACTGGTACGGGTCTAACAACACTTGATACTGATGCGGGGTGGTAATCTACGTCAAATATGTGAACATCATCCATTATAAAATAAGTGAAGTTAGGGTCATTTTTTGGCGACTTTGACCACCGATTCCTAGGCCCTTGTCATAGGTACAGCTTTAAAATTTTCACATTCTTTCTAGATTCGGGGAGGACTATCGATCAGTATTGGTTTCATCCATTATAAAATAAGTGACACTTTTAGGCTCTGGGATCTCGCTCTATATATCACAATAATTCAAATTAAATTATGTGAAAAACCGTTAACACCGGTAACAACGGTATATGTAGGCTTACCACGCATTGTCTTATAATTTAGTTATTGCTACAATCTACTCAGGTATTTTATTTTTGTTTTCTTTTTCAGAGAATATCCATGTGACCATTATACATCTGTAATCACAGTAACCCTCTTAATGACCGGTTGTCCGCGTGTCGAAGTACATTCTACAGCTTTGCAATTGCTACAAATTTTGGATAAACGGTTCTTTGGCAATGTTGCTTCACTACACAATGATAATGAGAAAGGTATGTTTGACACAATCCCAACTGCTAAGTAACGTTATGTAGTTAGTATGTAATCGCGTGTGTAGATGAAGTTAGGCTGTCTTGGTCTTTAAAGGTTCTTATGAATGACCTTGAACAAAAAAACCATCACAGCAATGTAGTCATAGATGTAAGAGTGCGTAATAAATGTTATTAGATAATATCATGAGAAAACGAGACCGACATTATATATGTACATACAAACATTGTAGTTATGATTATTACATGAAGTAAGTGAGTGAGAATTTATTGCATGGTTCAAAACTGGGATTGTGTGTCCCATTCAAAAAGAAAGAGTGAATCTATTAATATATAAATACGCCACATGAATAACTTTAGGAACCTCCTGTGAGCGAACCGTTTGACCGATTTGAATGAAATATGCACCGTTGGAAAGGAAATTGAAAAAACTGAGGTATAGGCGGTATATTTTTAGGGGCGTCCCCCTAAGGATTTTATTGGTCGAATTTCCGATCACAAGCGATACTAGTATACATAAATATTTCTACGAATAGTCCTTTGAATATACAGTACAAAAGTGTTGGCAACCAAAATATTTAACTAGAACATGGTCGTTTACTTGCAAAAAATAAGACAGCTTTTAGTAGATTGTTCCCCGGTTTTATGCCATTGTTCTACCAATTTTGTTTTCTACTCAGGCTTGGTGGCAATTTATCGCTTCCTGTTATGATCAATAGAGGACTGACCAAACAAAACAGCTTTTTCCATTTTTCACTTTTTCAGTATTTTGATGCAATCTGGTGGATAAGACAATATTACACACAGGGTTGGGCATTTTTGCACTACCACTAATTTTTTAAGTAAAAACATATTCCTGGAAGTTACGATTTTCTGTTATAAAAAATCAAAAACTCGTAAAATTCAGTAAATTTTTTTACCACGCTTTTATTAGCTTCACTTGTATGTTTGCTTGTTTGTTTGTTTGTATGTATGTGACTCTCGTTCGGTCTAAGCCCCAGTGGCCCAAAACCCGTAAAATGTCCCTACAATATGGGTATCAAACGAGAGTGGAAGGCCCCAGGATTCATTTGGACATCGATATATTTCGAAAAAACGAATCGGGAAGGTACCAGGTTTCATTTGGACTTCGATATATTTCGATAAATGTATCGATAACTGAGTTATCGGTCAAAATATGATTGCCCGAAAACCTTAAAATTTCCCTACAATATGGGTATCACACGAAAAGGGAAGGCCCCAGGTTTCATTTGGACATCGACATATTTCGATAAATTTATCGATAACTGAGTTAACGGTCAAAGTGTGAATGCCCAAAAACCTTAAAACTTCCCTGCAATATGGGTGTCAAACCAAAGCGGAGGCCCAGAGGTATCGTTTGGACTGCGGTATACTTTCATATATTTATCGATTACTTCATAACACATTTAATTATAAAGTAAAAAATAAATATAGTTTAAAAAACGAAAACACACGCTTTTGAAGAATATTGCACTAAAAAGGTAAAAAGTCGCAATTTTTAAAATGCGTTTAAATTGTTCTTAAAATAATATTAGAAAATGAAGTGTTTCGTGTGTGGGTGTAAGGATTCTTATGAAAAGGACATGTCTGGAAAAGTGTGTGCAGTTCTGAAGCCAAAAATTGCAGCGACCACTTTCTTTCTAAAGATTTAGATAATCTTTAAATATTAAACGGTGATCGAACCTGGTATCTAGCATCCAATGCTGATATACTATCCCCTACAACACGGCTTCTAGAACACAACGTAAAATTAGCGCTTTACAAGGAGATTTTAACAAATTTTTTTTTATAAACATAAAAATAAAATCACAACCAAAATATTTGTTTGTTTGTTTTCGTTTTTATTTCTTTATAACATTTGAGACATTTAAATCGAAGCAGACATGTTTTTAAAACCGTGACGTCACAGCTTTTTTTTAAATGCGTGATCTTATTAATTGGATCATGAAAGCGGACCACGCTTTTTCCACAATACTACTGTCTAGGGTTTTTAAAATTATTTTCAACTTTATAGTTCAATACTTTCTAAAAGCGTGAGTTTTAGTTTTTTAAACTATATTTTTTATTAAACACATCTATTATTCGGTCTATTCAGCCGAAGGCCGAAGACGAATAAAAAATACTGGCCGAATAGGCCGTATACCGAAACTTGGCCGAATATTCGGTCGGACACCAATATCTACTGAATAAATAAGCACTTGAATTGGGAGTTATTTCATTTTTCTTGGGACTTATTTCATTTGGGTGTTACTCAATTTTTTTTGGAAACTGGGGCCTCATTATGAAATAACTACCAAATATTGGGACCTGTTTCATTTGCTTCTTTGGGAGTTGTTTCATTTCTAAAAGTTGGGACTTATTTCATTTTTTGGTGGGACTTATTTCATTGGGACTTATTTCACATGAGATTTATTTCGTGGTACCGTTCAAAAATGTCAAATTACACATGATGTATTCAATACTAACTACTGAAGCATCATATTTCCTAAAAAAAAGATCCGTCAAAAACCAAGTTTCGTAGAAATCGGAAATATTTCCTTCTCATTTGTTTATGCTTGGGAATTTTTGCACCAAAACAACTGGGCGAGGCTTTTACCGTGGATGTCGATAGGCCGAAAAAACCATTGAAAGGTCAATATTTAATGAAAATGTGTTTTTAAAAATTTTTTTTTTTTGTTTTTTCGGTCTATAAACATCTACGGCACCGTATAAGCCTCTCCAAGTCGAAGTTTTTAAGCTGTTTTAAGGCAAAGTTGGTACACGCAAAAAGAAAGTGCAAAGTTGTTACGTGCGGGTTTTGCACTGCACTCATACAGCTACTCTCCTTAGTGTTGCATGCCCCATACATCTATTCTTCTTTATGTTGCATGCCCCATGCCACTAACCTCCTTACTGTTGCATGCCCCATGCATCTACTCTTCTTCATGTTGCATGCCCCACGCAGCTACTCTCCCTACTGTTGCATGCCCCGGTAGTCTAACAGGTATGCTTGCTTAACACGCGAACTAGCTTGCCGGACTGTGGGGTGGATTTTGGACCCCGAGACATGCACCCCGCACCTTACAAAAAAAAATCATACCTGACTGTATCACTTCGCATGGGTAGGGGGCGTTCACACCCCTTCAATTGCCCGCCCTCGGCCAAAGGTGTTGTGTTGGCCGGCCACTCGGTACCCACCGTTCCATGGTCAGCAGTGGCTAATGGTTGATGCTGACCCCAATACAAATCCCCCCTTTTCCCCCCTTACAACTTCTCCCTCCCTGTCATATTATAATTATATCATCAGTAATGTGTATGTGTGTGTGGGTCCATTGGTGGACGTGTGTGTATTTATAAATGTATATATATATGTATGTAAACTCGCCCTTATACGAGGAAGGTGTTAAGCCTTACAAAACCAAGAAAAACTTATCTTTCTATAGACCTCTTATGTAGGTCTTTAATGCGCTCTTCGTGCGCTGAGTAATAAAACAATAAGATCTGAAAACCGACTGTATGTATCTTATACTAAATGCTAAGGAGTCTAGATATGGAATTCATAACCATCTACAAGTATCGAAATGTATGTGTGTGGAGTGTATAGCCACAGTATCCTAACGATTGGTGGGAGTGCATGTGAGAGGGAGTCGGCGGACCACGGTTCAACCACTCACTCGGTGGTACTATTACTCTAGTCTATTACTCTGGTCTAGTCGTCCCACCTATACCCCCATGCACACCCCCCCTCAACTTAAGTTTATACAAACCTAATGATTAGGTCCTGGAATGCTCTTCATGAGCTCAAAATGACTACTATAGCCCAAATTGGACTTAGATATTGAACCTTAATTACTTAGGTTTACTCTAAATGAAAATTTATAAATATTTAAATGTATGTGCTGGCGTTTGTGAATCTACAACGCCATGTATATGTACTATGAATACTACATTACTAGAAAGAGTTCACGCACGCGAGTGCCGGCCGGACCCCGTCACACCTTACACAGGTGGCCTTACTAATTCCCTGGGTTGGTCTAGCTCGACCCACTTATACCCACCTGCACCTCCCTAGTAATGTACGATAATAAAAGTTAATGTGAAATCTGAGTGGGTTTTCAAAACCTTACAGTATTGGTGGAAAATCCACTGTATCTCTTTTTTTCCCTAAATTATAAGAGCCGGTACTTGTCGCGTGTGCCTATGCACAAAGAAACACAACCAATTAAGACCTCCTATCCCCGCCTGGCCTACAAGACGTCTTGTGTTAAGGGGTGGTGGAAAGGGAGTTTACGATTACGATCAGCCCTTATGTACACATTTAAATTACATTACAAATGATCTTTAATAGGGGTTGGTCACACTATGGTGCACCACCCAACTTTCGCTACCCTAGCTTGCATACACTACCACCATTTAAATACATACTCCTAGTAGTACATAGGGCGCTGAAAAAAATTTAGTACCCTTCTAAAATTCACATACCCGCCCCCTCTTGTTCGAGTGGTGGGTACACGGGTCCTATATATAAAGATAAGGTATTAACTAACTACTCACTACACACTACTTTAAAACTAAGAAACCTGGCCTTCGACTGGCGTGTCAGATCTTGCTTATATGATGTTGTTGTTGCGGATTTTCTCCTTGGTGATAATGGTGGTGGTGTTGGGTGATTGGATGACCGCTTCTATCCGTGCCCCTGTGGCCGGAGTTGCTGGTGGTGGTAATGGTGATGACTAGGTTGTTGTTGTATTGGGCTGAGTTGCTGGTGGTGACTAGGCTGTTGTAGTGTTGGGCTGCCGGCGCCAATATGGTAGCGCGTAAATGGCGCTGGTATACAGATCGATGGCGGTGGAGTTTAGAGGTGGTCTACGGCCGAACGTGCGGTTGAAAATATTCGCCGCGTGTCACCCGTAGAAGTGGGTCAGTAGGTGGTAGTAGCGGTGCAGGTCCACTATCAATGGCGGCGGCGTTGCGCCTATGAGGCAGCCTGTTCTTGGCTATGGCTGGTGCCCAAAATACAGTGGTTGGTGGCAAAAATTGTTAACCGGGTGGTGGTATCGCCCCCCCAAGTGGTGATGTGGTGCGTATTGCGCCGCCGCTCGTGCACCGATGAGGTAAGCTGTAACCAAACTAAACACAAAAGCCCTAATTACGATTGGTTCTCCTATATTTGAGTACTATGAGTATTTACCAACACCGCTTGAAGTTCCACGCCGCTGGCGTACCAAAAGTATACAGGATATATATCCCGGGTATTTCTCCTGACCACTTGATTTTTCCGGATCCACTTGATTTTTCCGGATCACACTTCCACTCGCCCGAATGCTGATGATAAAAAGGCCGGAAACCGGACATGTTGAAGTTAGCTGCGGTTTTTAACACTCGACATTTGCTGACGTGGCATGAAAATTGCTGACGTTTAACGGAAGCGTTCGGAGACTTGGGTTGCCAGATCGCGTACTTTACTTACGTGTCACCGGTGAAAGTGACATGACCGTAACAAAGTCTACACTTTTTAGAGTAAAACTAACACTAATTTTGGTGTCAACGTTCTTTTGCTACACTAAAATGGTATAAAGTGAAAAAGTGAGGTGAAAATCCATAAAAGCGGTTCGTCGCTACCATTCAGAACAAAGCTAAAATTAGACGCCGCCAAGCATAAGTACACGATAGCCTAATGGTAGACATCTCCGTTCAGCAGTTGATAATTCTTCGATTCGCGGTGAAGGCAATATGATAAGTGTGGTGAGGAAACGGGAGTAAATAGTAAGTGTGGTATAAATAGTTTTTTTTTTTTTGTTACTTTGACTCTTTCTTATATGGTGTTTCCACCAGAAGCAAACACCGTGTTTTCTAGCCCTAGCGTGTTTAACATCAAACACCACTCGAAACCCTTGTCAAATCTCATACAAATTTCATAACCCAAACCCATTTCAAACCCCTTTTTAAAGCGTGT